>JAOQMP010038732.1:0-26630 GCA_027563575.1 Erythroxylum pedicellare | reverse complement strand
ATATAACATCATTTGCATTATCATAGGAATGTAAATTGTATTAAACTATGCTAGTTGATTTTACTTTAACAATGGAATGGTGGATATTATGGTTGTGTCGATGAATTGCAAAATATTTTAGATGATTAAACTATATTTTGAGGATATGGTGTAACTAATGATATGTTGATGCAAGAAAATACTGAAATATTTTTTTTCTTCAAGAGCTATTGGAAAGGAAAAATCGCAATATACTTCATTTTAAACATTTTGTCATTATAAATAAGGTGCCTAAATTAAAAATCATCAATTAAAATATATTTAAATTTTGATATAAAACAAAATTTTAAATATTTTTGTTTATCAACAATTTTAACAAACCAACCACCATCAATGGTCATGGTAATCATTCCTTCATCTTAACCAACCATTATAATTATAATGATTATATCCATTCCCATTCCTCATTAAATTCATTCTCATTTCCATTCTCATTATCCTCTGTGAACTAAGCGCCCCTTTAGAGTTAAATATTTCTTATAATTATCTCTCCGGAAAAATACCGTCATCACTGTCACGATTTCCTGTGAGTTTCTTTGGCAGAAATAAGAATCTCTACGAGGAGCCATTGCTGTATGCGTGCCATAGTAGGATGGTGGAGAGCGACCTAACACAATCAACTAAACCTGTAACTAGCAATAAGAAGAGGTTGAACAACTGGGTCCTGATCATCATTGTCAATGTCATTGCTATGGCGATTGTATCGGGTTTAACTGTAAGCGAAATATATATATACATTAAATACAGACTGTATTTATATTACTAACATCAATGACTATCAAATGCTACTATTTTTATGAGCGAAGAAGAAAAATAGGGTACTCTGGAGATTTTGCAAAGAGGAAAGCTATCGGGTCTCAACCACGTGTAATAGGTAACGAGACCTTAGTAACGTATTACGTATCTCGGATCAAACATAAAAGGGAAATAAAAAAAGCAATGTAGAAAATACTTAATTTCAGTTCCATAACTTCAAATGAGTTTTCCGAAGTTGAAACGAACACGGATCCACCGCCGCCTTCATAGGAACTGCTCACCGGGATACGGTAAAGCCTTTCTACAGTTTTTTCAGAATGTAAGCTTTCTTAACAAGTCAGAGGATGCTGATGCTTACGATTGTTAGATATAATCAAGATAAAGCACAATTACAGAGATCATGTCAAATAGGATCTTTGCATATGCATTTAATAAACAAAAACACATACTTGGTTTATTGTTGTAGTTCCACCGATTAAAGAACTTTTATTGCCTTTCTCCTTCTACAGAAGTTGTTGTTCATAAGATCAGATCTTATCTTTGTGGTCTTTTGTTTTTAAATGCTAAACCTTAACTACCTTTGGTAGTTATGTAAAGTATAATGACCTCAATACCCCTCATGGGTGTATTTGATTCATTATCTCCCAATCACACATGATGGGTTTTAATCTAATTAAAAAACAAAAAAACGCTGCAGTGTTTATACTTGTTTTATAACTGGTGTGACCAGCATATGACGAGCGTACATTGCCGCGTATCTGTTAGGAGTATATGACATCTCGATTTAAGAAATTGATCCTCAGACTTATGTGTCCTTGAGTAGACATTATATGCTATACCCTAGGTTATATCTCGCATTTGTACTTGTCTTTGATCTCATTTAGTTTCTTGTGTCATGACTGTATTCAAGTTCTCTACTAAAGAGATGATGGCCATATATGAATACTTTTCATGCGAGTCATTGATCTCAAAAAATAAATGACCTTTCTTTGTTCGCAATTCTCTTTTGAATTAACTTTAATTTGCTTTCTTAGAATTATTCCATAGGATCGAATTTTGCATGATGTTTTGGCAATAACCTAAAGTAGCAAACCTTAAATTCAATTACAAGAATGAAACAAGAGTCATAAGGGTAGATGATGAGGTTTTTCTCAAGCTCAAGGGTCTCACACAGTGTAAGATGAGATATGGAGACTTACATTAATCCCTTTTGTGGTCAGTTGTGTACATATGGTACGAGTCATGTGCTACGATATTTACCCACTTCATTTAACTTAAACATCTTTCATTCAAGGAATATCGTACAAATGATAGTTTAAACATACTTAATGTTTAACTTGAGTTCACTTATCTACTCAAAAAATTGTTTAGAACTCACATCTAGCAACAAAAGACATATATAGTGATTAATAAATCACTTTGAACCAATTTTTATGTGGCATTTATGGTTTAAATTTCTTGCTTTCAATTATCACCTAGATAATAAACTTTAAACATACCTTATCTCTAGCAATCATAAACACTAGAGGTGATTTCCTTTGTAAGATGGTCAATCTATAATCTGTCTCATATACTTGTGATTCATCTTAAAATATACTTATGCAAAAAAACACATATATTCATGAATCAAATGATACACAATGTATAATCTTCATCATACATTATATCAAAAAATATGACATTATAATGAGTGAGCATACACAGAGAAATGTTTATCAGTACATTTCAACATCTACATAGTCCTAATGATTTTACACGCCCAACGTATACATCTCTGGAAATTGTCTTTGTCATTGGGTTTGCTATCATATCTCGTGTAAATATATATTTCATGTTCACTTCTCCTCATGCAACTGTATCTTTCATATAATTATACTTGGTATCTATGTGCTTTATCTTACAATAAAATTTGGGGTCTTTAGTATAAGCAATTGCAGCTTGACTATCATCTTTAATGGTCACTTTATTAATTTCATTTTAGTGACTTCCAAATGCACTAAGAATCGATGAAGCCACACAACCTCTTGTACTGCAGTTGAGAATGCTATAAATTCAGCTTCCTTTATGGATAATGCAACATAAGATTGTTTCTTACTGTTCCATGATATTGCTCTATGGTTTAGTAAGAATACATATCCTGAGATAGATTTTCTTTCATCTAAATCTCCTCCTCAGTCTGCATCTATATACCCTTCTATACATAGATCATTGCCTTGATAACATAATGCATAGTCCATAGTTCCCCTCGATATTCTCTTTACTGCTTTCCAATGTGCTTGGCCTAGATTTGATTGATATCTGCTCGCCATCCCAACAACATAATAAATTTCTAGCCTTGTACACATCATTCGTACATAAGGCTTCCAACTGCACTAGAGTAGGGAACATTCTTCATTTTTTCCCATTCTTGTGGTGTTGATGGACAATTTCTATTACTAAGGCCTTCTTTTTTAGCAATAGGATTATTAATTGGTTTCGAATCTTGCGTTTAGAATCGTTTAAGAATTTTTCAATGTACATCACTTATGAAAGCGATAACGATCTCTTGAAATCTTGACTTCAAGAATGTATACCACTTCACCCATATCTTTCATTTCAAATTCAGATAATAACCGATCTTTGATTTACGTAAGAAACACATAGTCATTACAAGCAATTAATATATCATCCACATATAAAAATAAAATTACGAATTTATCTTTAGATCTCTTAACATACACACAATGGTCTTCATCGATCATTTGAAAATCATACGAAATGATTACGTTATGAAAACAATTGTACAATTGTCTTGAAGATTACTTCACGTCATAAAATTGATTTTAATAACCAACATACCTTTTCTTTCTTGACATGCCTTAATAAAAGCTTCAGGTTGTTCCATATAGATTTATTCATCTGATTCTCCATTGAGAAAAGCAGTTTTTACATCCATTTGATGTAATTGAAGATCCATGTTGGCTACTATAGCCAGAACAAGACGGATTAAAGAAAACTTCACAACAGGTGAGAAAGTTTCCTCGTAATCAATTCCCTCCCATTGTGTATATCCTTTTGCTACAAGACGTGCCTTATATCTTTCAATACTACCATCAACTTTTCGCTTTATTTTGAGAACCCACTTGTTCCCAATTGCTTTACGTCCTTGAAGGAGGTTAACCAAGTCCCATACTTGATTTGATCTAAAAGAAGTCATTTCTTCTTTCATTGCTTTCATTCATTCTTCTTTAGTAAGGCCAGTAAGAGCCTCATTTACATTCCTTGGCTCTTCTTCCTCTAGTGGAGCAATCATATTAATTTCTTCTTCAATCTTAAAATGACATCAGGGAATTATTCCTTGATTACTTCATCTTAAACGAGGTTCATCATAAACAAATTCATTATTGATCTAATTGCTCCCACTCAGATCAGTCATCATAGAGAACCTTTCTATGGAATTGCTCCCACTTGGTTGAAGTTCCTCATCTTAATTCTTCATAATAGAATCATTTTAATCAAGCGACGCATAAAACAATAGGTCTTTACCTATTTCGCCTTGCTTGGGAAAATCATTCTTTAAGAATGTTACATCTCATTATTCAAATTCAGTTACACCTTCATTACCTTGTTTACCAATGAACACGTATCCTTTTGAGTGTTCTGAATATCTAATAAAAATACTTTTTCTCCCTTTCGGGCCTAATTTCCCATGTTTGTGAGAGAGATCAGGAACATAGGCTACATACCCCAAAGTCTAAGACTTGACACATCAGGTCTTTTACTAGTCCATAACTCATATGGTGTGCTAGTAACCGATTTTGTGGGCACACGATTAAATACATAGGTGGCTGCTAGTAAAGCATCACCCAAAAAAGTGATTGGTAAATTTGCTTGGCCCATCATGGACCTAATTATTTCTAATAGCATCGTATTTCATCTTTCAGTGATGCCATTTTGTTATGGGGTTCTAGGAATTGTGAATTGCCTTTCTAGTCCT
This sequence comes from Erythroxylum pedicellare, assembly GCA_027563575.1. Classification (NCBI taxonomy): domain Eukaryota; kingdom Viridiplantae; phylum Streptophyta; class Magnoliopsida; order Malpighiales; family Erythroxylaceae; genus Erythroxylum; species Erythroxylum pedicellare. Next base: position 21,859 of record JAOQMP010038732.1, on the reverse strand, counting down.
TTCTCATCACATAAAGCGCTGAACTTTTCTGACAAGTACTCTTATCCATGATCAGATCATAATGCTTTTATTTTCTTATCTAATTGATTCTCAACCAAGTTCATGTGTTTTATGAAACAATCGAATGCTTTCGATTTATGAGAAATTAAATAAACATGACCATACAGAGTATAATCATCCATGAAGGTGATGGAATAAACTACCCCATGTCTAGCCCTTACATTTATTAAACCACAGATGTCATAATGAATTAACTGTAATGGATATAAAGCTCGTATTCCATTTTCAAATGGCTATCTTTCCATTTTACCAACTAAACAATGCTTAAATGTAGGTAGATCTACCTGACTTAGATTACCTAAAAGTCCTTCTTTAGCTAATCGACTGATTCGATTTTAACCAATATGACATAGTCTAGCATGTCACAAAGTTGCAACATTATTTGAATTACTAGATGTAAATAATGAATAGATAATATTATTATTTTCCTTTAACACATCCAGCACAATAAAACCATTACATAAAAAACCATGACCATAATTAATAGATCCAAGATACAAATCCATTCCACCATTGTTGAAATTTATAATTAAACCAAATCTAACCAACATCAACACATATAAAAGATTCTTAAGAATTTGTGGAGAAAATAATACTTCATGTAGGATGAGGGGTCGTCCTTCAAGCATGTCCAATTTACATGTACCAATTCCTTGTACAACAACTCTAGAATTGTCACCTACATAAAGCCATCGATTACCACGTGGGAGTTTACAAAACTCAATGAAGGCATCTCTATCCTTTGCTATATGGTTGGTTGCTCCTGTCTGTAATCCACAAAGGATGTGATTCAATTAGAAAAATAGAACAAGAGACATTCACAGAACAAATGTTTGTACTGTAAAGCTGTACCTTCTTAGGCTCGGTAAAATCTCGAGCAAAGTGACCCTTATTACCACAATTATAGCACTTCACATGTTTCATGTTCTTTTTCTTGAAGGGATGTTTTCCCTCTCCATGTTGGTTTTATTTTGCCTTCTTGGATTCCTAAGGAGAGTGGTTGAATCTCTTATTATTCTTTCACTTGGGTTAACCATGATGGTTGCGTTTTTTGTTTATAGCTCTATGTGATCTAGAACTAACTGTATATGCCTCAGAAGCTCCTCCTCCAAGATGAGATGCCTTGTAGCATCTTCCATTGTATTGATGTTCTCATTATAAGTTAGGTGTGTCTTTATATGCTCCTAACTTTGAGACAGTGAACGAACCACAACTTGTATTTATTGTTTATTAGAAAGCTCATGACCAACATCATGTAACTCACTTACCATAATGGACATTTGCCTAAGATATTTTTGCATTGTATCATTTGGGTATCAAACTTAATTATAAGTGACCTCACTTTAGTCACTAAAGCATCTCCAAAATGAGCAGCCAATGTGGACCACATGTCCTTTTCAGTTTTGAATTTACGAAATTCCCGCATGATATCATTGTCCATGCTACTCAGTAACGTGATGCGAGCTAAAGAGATCTTCTTTTTCCATAATTTATATGCATCATGGTCCCTCTTATGCTAGGTCTTATTGCCCTCCTCAAGAACTTCCATGGTTAGGATTAATGGTTCAAGAGCCGCTTACTCCTCTAGCACATATTGGATTTTCATATTCCAGATTTCATAATTGTCACCAATGAGTGTCTCGCCCCTATTGAGTTCAATAACAATATTCCTTAAAGCAGTAGCCATTTTTCTTTTTGTTTGAAACACTAAGTTTCTGCAACAAGAAAGAAATATATATATTCACATTAATGGTTTATAGAGTAAATAAATCGATCATAATTGCTTATGAACATAAAAGTCCACTAATGTGTTAAATGTTCATTCATACAATAATCAAATCCTAATTACTTTACTCTAGACGAATTCCTATATGATATATATGTAAACATATTACATAAAAAACAAGACTTTGTTCTTATAAATAAACATATTGTATTAAATGCGCTACATCCTAAAAATAGGCTATAGGTAACGAACCCTATGAAGAAATGAGTTCACAATTTCACGTGACACAGTTTGCGAAGCTCAATGTATAATAGCCCTTACTATTTCCATTGGAAGACCTATAGGATAGAAAGTCTTAATCAACTCCCTTTTACACATTTCTTTAATAAATGTCATCATTAAGAAACTATAAGTCTTATCGTTAGGCATATTATTCCAGAGCATTCATAATAGTTCGCCTCGAGGTTGAGGTAATGTTGCAAGAAAATTGATGTACTTTACTTCAACATCTATATAAGCTTGACAACCTCTAAACCCTAATTCTTGCATCTTATTATTAATTGAAATAACATGCTGTGTTAGACCATCTCCAGCAATTAAACGCATATTAACTAATTTTACATACATACTGCCAATACCTCTCTTCTGTGCCTCACATCGAATAAGCTTAGGCGTCCGCATAATAGTAGGCATCTTCTTGAAAAACAAATTTTTAGGAATCAGAAGAGTGCATAAAATAACAAATTGTTTTGTCTAACGCATAGCGAACTCATGCTCATATTATGGAAACAATTTAATTTTATTAGCAATTTATTTAACTAATCAAATTATGCTATTAATATCTAATCAATTAGAAACTTATTTCTAATATAATCATATTCAAATATGAATAATTCAAATTGACTTATGAACTTATTTCTAATTTAAATTATAATTGAACTAATCAGTTTATCTTGGTTTAATTAGAAAATAATTTCTAATGAAATTCTTTTCTAATTTTAACTAAACAAATTTGTTTTGATTTTAATTAAAAAACATATGTCTAATTTTAATTCAACAAAAATAATACAATTAGAAAACTCATTTCTTATTTTGTTGGTTTTAGAAACTTATTTTTAAGTTTATTTTAACTAAACAAATTAGTTTACTTGTAAAACAAAATAATTTAACTAACTTAATTAGTTTGTGTAAATTAGAAAACGTATTTCTAATTCTTTATGTTACATTTAATATATATATATATATATAAACATTTGTTAAGTTTTTTTGTCTTATTATATGTATATGTTTAACAATGTAATGTGGCCCTTTCACAAATAAGTATGTGGTTGTTTTCACAAACAACTCTTTTGTCTTATTATACTTATTTGGTTCACAAGTGCAATGTTTGGGAAAAATAACATGTGTCTCTTGGTTGTAGACAAGGAAGATGAGTCTTCTTCCTCTTCTTCCTACATTTCATTTTCTTCATTTGTTTTTTTAAAATTTGTTTTTCTTTTGGCTTCTGAAGAAACAACAAACATCCTAGAGAGAAGAAACAAAAAGCAACATTTTCCATTTTGTTAAGACCATTCAACAAAAACGAAACAAAAAAAATCACTTTTGTTCTTAACGTTTTCATAAGAACCATTTAACAATCATCTTCCCAACAGTCAAGAAAGATGAGAACAATAAAAAATGACATTTCTATGTTGGATTGTTGGGAACATAAATAGTCTTGATACTCGTAGATGTTCATATCATTATTCACAAATCCAAATCACAGATTTACGCATGCATATAACATAAAAAATTAACCTGCTTTGATACCAATGTTTGAAATAATCAAAGATAAAACAAAATCACAGAGATCATATTAAACAGGATCATTTGCATATGTATATAATAAACAAAAACACATACTTGGTTTATTGTTGTAGTTCTACTGATTAAAGAACTTTTACTGCCTTTCTCCTTCTATAGAAATTTTCGTTCATAAGATCGATCTTATCTTTGTGGTGTTTTGTTTTTTAATGCTAAACCTTAACTACCTTTGGTAGTTATGTAAAGTATAATGACCTTTATACCCTTCATGGTTGTATTTGATTCATTAAATTCTATAGGCATTATATTAAGGTAGGTCATTCACATCCATTGACTTTGCTTTAAATCATTCTTAGGATTTGAACAAAAGTTAAATAACCACACAAAGACTGAAAAACATCTAATTTCTTAAAATAACTTTTGTTTTTTGGTATGTGTATTAAAAATGACAACCTAACCCTTTAAACATGACAACATAAACTCTTTATTATTAATCAATTTTGCATAAATGAAAATTGTTTGTTGTTTTCTTGTGTAATGTGTTAACATATTTATAATATATCAACAATTTAAATGTACGAGATTGATATGATTAAATATAAGAGATTGATTAATATATAACTAGAGTTTTTTTTCTTTATTCTTACTATGCAAATATGATTCAAATTCAGTTTGATCACAAATTAAAATATTACTCTCTAATAAGGTTGTAGAATATAATAATAAATCCTTCACCCGTTTACTTGATCAAGAAATTGTTTCGTAAAAATCTTATCCATGTACCTCTCAATAAAATGGTCGAATAAAACAAAAACATAAAGACATTTAAGATATCATACTTGATCTTCTCATATCTTCATCTTTCCATAAAACTTTTAGGAAAAACTTATTCTTATTGTTGTTTATGCTATAAATCGTATCCCCACTCATGCATAGATAATATATCTTTTCATAGATGCTTAAATAATCGTGCTCCTAGTTCCCAAACTCTTAAAGTCTTTGAAAATGCTTTGTTCTTTAACAATTTGAATACATCAAGCTAAAATCACAAACACAATTATGTTGTATCCTAAGAAATGATATAGGACACAAATGGTACAGATGTTAGGATCCTTTAAAGACTTTATATCTCTCATTGCGCGGCCTCTTGGAAATATAAGATATTTTCAATTCTTTCAAAATTTTGATTAAGTGAAATCTTTTAATCTTTTATCTATAATGTAACCATATATTTATTCCCAGACATTTCTCTTGCATGTCTATCCTGTAATAGTTTATTCAATTTGACTCAGCTAATATATGATCCTATTGCATCTTCTTTAACTATGGATCTATTAAATCTTCCATATAATCCTTGTTCATCTTCTCACTCATCAAAACCTTACACTCCTTGACCCATTTTTTTTCATACTAATTGAGTAAATCACGTTTCTATCCTTCTTCGATATTTCATGTTTATTCCACCATTGCTCTTTGTATGAATCTTGCACCTATCGTGAGGCATACTCAGACTTTCTATAGTAGAAGAATTATATGCACTTCTTAGCACCAACACTTAGGAGTTGATTGATTTTTGTTGATATAAGTTTGTTTTTGGTTGTAAATGGGTTTATAAAATTATGTAATGAATTAATTTAGTAATTTAATGTCCAAGTTATTGCTAAGGGCTTTACTCAAGAGAATGGTTTTGAATATGAGGAGACATTCGCTCTTCTAGCCTATTTAACCTCCATCAGCAGTCTTATTGTTGTTGTTGCTAGTAAACATTTGTCATTATTTCTTATGGATGTTAAAAAAATTAAAAAAGAAGTATATATTTAAAGGCCCACTTGATTATAATCATCCACCCAATAAGGTTTATTATCTTCATAGAACTTTGTACGAACTGAAACAAGCCTCTCATATACAGTTTGCCAAATTGAACTCCAAAATTGTTACCATGTCTTTCAGTCTAACTTATATGATCGTACCTTAATGACATGATACTTACTAGGAATGACACTCAAGGTATCTCCTTTCTCAAATCTTTTCTGTATCAACACTTTGGGATGAAGGATTTGGCTAATCTAAGCTACTTTTTAAGTCTTAAAGTTTGCTCTAACTCCTTTAGTTATTATCTTTTACATTCTAAACATGCTACTGATCTTATCTCTCATGCTAGTAACATCAACATTAAGATGATTAGTACTCCACTTGAACCCAATGTTCATCTTTCATCTATTGACTGAACTCTTCTTAGTGGTAATACTCTATATCATTAACTAGTTGGCAGCCTTATTTATTTTACTATCATCCATGTTTATATTACTCATATTGTTTGCATTATCAGTCAATTCATGACTACGTGTCATACTAATCACTTTTATACTATTCTTCACATCCTTTGGTACCTTATTTTATAGTCTTCACTTATCTGGCTCATCTGAAATAGAGTTAAGAGCAAGCTATGATTCTAATTAGGTTAAAGTCCTTATTGATTATTGCTCTACTACTGGCTATTATTTCTTTCTTAGTATGTCTCTTATTTTTTTGATATAGCCAGAGATAATTAGTTATTTCTCACTTTAATACATAAGAAAAAAATCTTGAACTCTTACTAATACTACCTCTGATCTCTTATGGTTACAATGGTTACTTTAAAATATGTGTGATGCCTTCTCCTTTGCATCTCCTCTTTATTGTGATAATTAAAGTGTTTTTCAAATCACTCAAAATGCTATTTTTTATGAACACATTAAACATATTAAATTTGATTGTTGTCTTATATGATATCATATTCTTCAAGGCACTATCCAACATGTTATATATGGCTCATATAAATCGACAAGTTAAATTGGAGGAATTTCTTATAGAGTGTTGGTTGTTTATGGCATATTCTTTAAGGTAAAGACTGTTATATATAGCTCACATACCCATACATGCAATCTTGGACGTGTTTCTTGCATTATTTTGGTTAAACATGCTATATTCTCCAAGTTGGAAATTGTTGTGGATAGCTTATATACTTGAATGTACAATATTGGAGTGTTCTAAGAAGAAAATGGGTTGTCTTATTTAGAAACATGTTTATGGTGGATTTGAAACTCTAGAAGGATCTTAGGACTTATTAAAATAGTTTAAGTTAGGTTAGAATTAGTACAAGGTAAGTTACATATGATTATATTATATAGAATTTACATATAATGATACTTTCATAAACTTAGTCTATATGTAGGAAATATGTAATATTTATCAAGAGAGTGATTCAATTAAATAATAAAATTAATCACACTTGGTTCCTAAGGATGTGAGAGTACCAAATTGGTTAAACTAAAAATCTTCATGTCTTCTTATTTACTTCTTTTATACTATTTTTATTATTATGGAATATTATCTTCCAAAAGTCGTATAAGAGTAATATTGAGTCAACAATGACTTTATTTGTAAGGATTGAAGTGGGAAATTTAAGTGAAAATTGAAAATTCATACAGTGAAAATAGAGAGTGAAACATTTGTTGACAATACCAATATGCTTACATAAGGTCTCGAGACCAAATCAACTAGGCCATAAGTCAATAAGTTCAAATCAAGTTAATTTAGTTTTAGGCTAGCTTACACTCTTTTTTTTCCCCAAATTTTTGGGCTTTATGTCAAGCTCAAGTTTAAGCTTTTATAACCTAGTCCAGCAAAAAGCCTAAATTTCAATTATATACTAAAATATATCATTTTATTTATTTAGAAAAAAATGTTGTTCCATAAATGAATATCATTTTCCTCCATACACTAAATGATGTCATTTTGTTTATATAACAAAACAATGCCAATTTATGAGTCAATATCATCTCCCTCTCCTGTAAGTTGCTCCCAATCCCACTCCCAAACGAGCTCCTTTATGTGAATCTCGATTATTGACCCTCCTCTCTGTCTCTCTATGTCCTAAATACTACTTTTAGTCCTCTTTATCATAGCATCACTTCACTTTGAGAAGGTAGTCATTTTTGCTCTAGCTCTAGCCATCTTGAGATCATATATCCAACATATTATAATTCATCTAAATGATTATTATGCTTAGGAATTATATCTCATTTCCTTTTTCTATTTTGCCAACCCTAATGAAAATAATATTCAATTATGAATATTCTTATCACGGAAATCATACAATATATGCGTTATTAGATTTTGTAGCTTTTACTAGATTTTTTTCACCTACCTTTCTTGCTATGGTTCTTACTTTTACTTTAGGTGGTAGGATATTGAACTTGAATTATGTTTTGTTAATTGATGTTGTTGCGATTCACATATTACTGCTTGCATATGTATTCTTTTAATGGAATTTGTTGTGTTCATCCAGTTATTTGAGGATTATATATGAGCCTAAATGCATCATTTATATCTTAGTTAGTATAATGATTTGACACCAAGTAATGGGTGTTGTAATATGGATAGTTTAATTAATCATTTTGGAATTTATTAGTTTTATTTCTCAGCAGATAGAAGACTCATAAAAAATGTAACTAAAAGACATAATAAAAAATAACATTGAATATGTTGAATTTTGATATTATCCCTAAGAAAAGCTACAACATTATAAAAATGAGGCAACAGTGATGTCGTAGCCTCATTTCCATCTTCTCAGCTAACAATAATTAATGTTTAAGGTGTGAGTATCTTACTGTCTTCGAGTTTCAATTTTCTTGGCATTAAAGATTAATTAAAAAAATTGTTGAAAGGGGATTAAACTAAGTTTTCAAATTCATTTTTTCTTAACTAAGTGAATTAAAAAATTACCATAGGTAAAATCTATTGAAAAGTTAATATAATGTTGTCTGGGTATAATTATGGTTATAGCTAGCTATTTAAAGGTTTATAAGAAGTTAAAAAGTGAAAAAATGAATGAGTGAATATATATTAGATACTTCGAATGTTGCATGAATGACAAATTTAATTAATTTAGTGTGTTGGGACTCTTGATTTCTATAATGGATTAATCATTTTCTTAAAATTTATTACAATTTTGTTTTAGAATATAACTTATTTTGGATTTGTTTAAGAGGGACAATTGGATTTTGGAAAACTTATCTAGCTATTTACTTGTTAAACATTTTATTTTGAGTTATGTTTGCTTTCTAATTTTAAATAATACTTTATTTGCAAGTCAATATATAAATATTCTAGGAATACTATAAATATAGATTTAAATGATCTACATTGTTTATATATTGTGACAATGTGAGGCTATTAATATTATTTCCTAAATTATACAATTTATCTCCTTTTTCTTTTGTATCTTGTATTTTAGATTGCCTCTTATTGATTAACTTCAATGTTAATTCAACCTTTGCCCTACACTTATATTGTTGTTTAAAGCTTTAGTAAAGGGACTTTTGATATCTTATGTTTTATCATAAGGGTATGGCATAGCTGTAGCACTAGTGAGTACGAATTCTATGAGGACTATTGTTTAATTACCATCTATTCATAAACTTAACAAGCTAGGCCAACATCTATGATTTATTAAAGATGAAAATAAAATAAGTAATAAATATAAATGCCAAAACAAATTAATTATGAAGAAGTGCATCAATTTATGAATAAGCTAGATTCAGGTAATGTTTTTCCTAAGACTTTAGTATGCCCAATTTCACTATAATTTCGTAAATATTTCTAATTTCTTTATTAAGTTACAATTATATTCTCCCATGAGATATATAACTTTTATCTTTAGATTAATTAATTAAAATTCCTTTTAAATCAAGGCAACATAATATGCATTAATTCAATCTATGATCTCTTTTGATAGATTTACCCCAATTTAAGAAAATCTTGCAACTTTCTCTCAAATGGCTCATGCTTAACCCTTTTTATTTATATTGTAATCTAACCACACATATTATCTACCAAATCTCGATGCATAAATCAAATATTTGAATCTTCCACTATTTCTCTTTCAGTTAATTATAAAAATATGAATAGATTTCAAGAAAATTGGAAATTCATTAAACTAAAAATCAATTTAACACATAAATCCTAGGGTCCATCCACCTATATTTATATCTCATTTATTTCATAAATTTTTTAAAAAATTGGAATTGAATTAATAAATAAAAATTAAGATACAATAGGTTTAATCATAATTAACCATTACAAAGCAAAATGATCACAACGTTACAAAATGACAAAGAAAAGTATAAAAGACTATTTGATTATCTATACCATAAGGATTGTGTGTTGAGGTGAATATCGCGTCTTAGAGTAATTATATAGTTTCTGATCCTGTTGAATAACATCTAAAAAAAAGTCTCTTTGGTGGATGTGGAGTTTCCAAAATTTCTGTTGTTTCTCTCTTCCCAAATAGCTACTATAATGTAGGTGAAAACCACATTGTAAACCTATAGGTATCCTTAATGCTTCAAGCACAGCTTTATATTGCAATTAATGATTTCAGACTATAAGTTAGGATTATATGTTTCCAGATATACTCACTGAATCGAAATTGAAAGTATAAATGATCTATGCTTTAAGCTGAGGATTTGCATAAACAATACCAATTGCTAAAGAAGGTATAATGATCTATCCTGTCTAAGGTTGATAACCTGTTCTTGATTCCTAGCTAGGTAATGGTGGAGTTGTAGGGTGAATTATGCATAAACTAGATTAGTTTAGACCAAGAAACATAGTAGTTAGAGCTCCTGAATAAGTTCAAGCATGATGGATTAGTAAATCTTCCAAACGATGTAAGCAACCATTTGATCTCATCATGTGAAGTGGAATTTAAAATAATAGAAGAAAGGAATGAAGCCACTATTGATGAATTATTAGACAAAGAGCCATTCAAAATGTACAAAGCATCTTCTAATTTGATTTTTTGTGTGTAAAGAGATAGTAAAAAAGCCAAAGTCCACAATTAAAGAGAAGGGACCTAAGGAAGTCCAAGGATCATATAAGAAGGAGGTGGATTTACCATCATAGATTATGTGTTAGTAGTGACTCTTGACCTCTTTGAATTTGAACAAATTGTTAAAAGGAGTAGAAAAGTTGGAAGGTGTTTTAAGTGACTCTTGACCTCTTTGAATTTGAACAAATTGTTAAAAAGAGTTGAAAAGTTGGAAGGTGTTCTAATATTTTGCAGACTTTAGTCCTTGATGTAGTATGTGTGGTCCAATTTTACCTATAAAGAACTTTTATCTGTAAATAACCTCTAGATTCTCTTAGAGAGAAGAATTGAGCAAAGAAGTTTAATTGACAAGATGCCTAGTCCACCACATCTCTTAGATAAACGTACTCTTGAACATTTAACTTTAAAGCTTCCACTAGCTTTAGTTTTTCGTAAAAAGTTCTTCAATAGTTTCTTCAGTTCCTTAATAACTGCATAGGAAAAAATGATGTGTAAGGCCTAATAACAAGATAATGAAATCAATGTAGAATTGATCAATTGATATCTAACTACAAAGGATAAGGCTTTGGAGCACGAAATTTCAATCATGTTTTTAATTTTACTAGGGAGGGGCTTGAAATAAGTAAAGTTGGTTTTATGGAAAAGATAGGGATTATAAGAAATATAACAAGTAGTTGGGCAATTTGGAAGCTTGTGATGTTAAAGAATCTTGTGGCTAAATAAGAAGCACTTGCTGATAGATAAAAGCTTTATTTGTCATAGTTAATGGACAAACTAGAAAAAGAGTTGAACATTTTACATACCTTAGAGATCGGAGTGATTGATTTAATGTCAACTTTGGTGAACTTAAAAATGTCATCAGCAAAATTCAGGCTAATTGGATTGATTTTCTTACATTTTGCATTAAATTTAAAGCTAAATTTCCTTGATGCAGTTCTTTTAAGTTATATAATTAGAACTTCAAACACTAATGCAAATAGGTAAGGTGAAATAGGATCCCCTTTCGTAATACCCTTAGCAACTTAGATTGGAGGAGTAGCTTGTCTAGTCACCAAAATTTTGTATGAAACAATTAAGATGCATTGGTATATTAAGTTAACAAAGATGCAAAGAAATCCAAAAGATCGTAGCATGTTAAGAATGAAATTCCAATCCACTGAATCATAAGCCTTTTTACACAATTTTTACTTGTGTTCATCCTATTATAATGTTTAAAATTTTTTTGTGCAATTGCAATGTTGTCTCTAATGTGAATATTTGGGATGTAAACACATTAGGAGTTATCCACCAAACCTAGGAGAAATCTTTTGAGCCTTTATATTATTATCTTAGAGATAATATTGTATATGGATGAGTAGCGAGAGATAGGTCGAAAGTCATTAACGAATTGGTATCTTTCCTTATAGGAATCAAGGTGATAAAAGTTCTGTTGAGCTCTTTCAATAAGGCTTTATTACTAAAGAACTCTTAAACAACTTCTATAATAGTTTGCCTTATAATGTCCCAATTCTCAAGAATAGAATGTTAAAGCCATCAGGAACAGGGCCTTTGCATTGAGCAAGAGATTTAATTGTCAATTTAACTTCAAATGGAATGACTGTAGATAATAAAAAGTCAACCTCATTTGAAGATATTTTCTGATGAATAATTTCATCTAGAAGTCTAATAGAAGAAGTGGCTGAAGATCTAGTTCCTAGCAATTGATTTAAGTGATCGTTAGCTTTTAAAATAAAGTCCGCTTGTGTGTGGAGTTGAGTGCCATTAGACAACAAGGAGACAATTTAGTTAGTAGATTTCCTTAATTGGAAAGCTCTGTGAAAGAAAGCGAAATTCGTATCACCTTCTACTAGCTTTAAATTCCTGGACCTTTGCTTCCACAAAGAATAATCAAACTCAACTGCTTTGTTATAATTATAAGAGGCTTAAAATTCATAATATTAAAATAAGGGATTGTTTGGCTTTATATACAGGTCATTTTGTGCCTTATTAAGTGCTTTTTTTGGCAGTGTTTAAGAAGTGATGAACGTTGCCAATATTAGCTTTATAAATGATTTTGATTTCATCTCTAATGCTACTGAGTTTTCTGGCACACTAAAATCTCTTAGAACTCGTGATGATTGAGCTCATACCTTTCCTAACAGCATCTTTGAATCCTTCAATACTCAACAAGAAGTTATTTAGTTTGAAGGGGTGTCTAATTGGAGGTTTTAGTAAGTCTGAGAAAATTAAAATAGGAGAATGGTCATATATACTCGGATTTGGAAAGAAAGTGTAAGAATTAGGGAAATATTATGTCTATTTAGAATTAAACATGCCCCTATTTAACTTTTTACTCAAGAAAGTAGAGCCTTTATGTTTGTTACTCCAAGTGAAATAATTTCCACCTTTTGGAAGATCAATGACATTAATAACATTGATGCAATTTTTAAAAGTCTTCACATAGAGGTTTGTTTGAATAATTCCCATTGGATTAGTCAATATGTCTATTGGCATTGAAATCACTAAGTAGGATCCATGGAGATTTGATACTTTGGTGGATATTCTTAAGCTCATTTCAGAGAGAAATTCTATAATAAGCATTATTAAAAACATAGATAATTGAAATATCAAGAAGGAGGTTTTTAATGAGGATTTTGATTTCCAGATATATGATTTGATCACTGATGGATGAATTAAGAAGTTGAAGCATATCAAAGTTGTAGAAAACCAAAATTCTCCCATTAAGATGAGTATTTAAATTGAAAATAGCCTTCCAAATGCTGGAGAATAAGGTAAGGATGACACAATGAACGTGATTATGTCTGGTTTCCAAAATACCTAGAACCTATATATTATTCATAGTAACAAAAATTTTAGCGGCTTGTTACTTACCAGGGGAATTTAACCCCCTGATGCTCTATAAAGAGGATATCGTTTTTTCATAATAGAAGAACCAAGGTTCTTCTTTCTACCTGATTTTCTTATAGAGGTTGGTTGAAACCCTTCTTCAAGTAGGGATGTAGGAGTGGGTTCAATGTAAGGTAATATAAACTCTAAAAGTGTATCTATAGTAGTTGGGTTAGAAGCATGAAAGGGTTCAATACAAGGTAATAAAGATTCTATAGGTGAATCTGCAATAGGTAATTTTGAGTCACTCTTTAAATTGGGTTTACAACTTCTAATATCTGAAATGGTATTACATGAGAGTGAATTTTTATTGAGGTTCTCCTTAGAAGGTTCCATGATTAATGAATCATAAGGATAACTAGACATATGTGGTGAGGTTGTGGTATCGATGTTGGGAGTGTCAAATGTTTAGAAGCTCTCAAATTGGTTCTAATCCACAGTTTCTTACATCAATTTTGGAAAGATGCCTGTGATGAATATTCTTCCTGTATATTTTTAAACTTCTTTAGGTTTCATGTTAGGGAGTTTCCAAGCATAGGTAACGCTAACTTTATCTTCAACTAGCTCTAAATTTTCATTATACTTCATTAAGGGAATTTTCTCAAGTAAATCAGTGAGAGTGTCAAAAGTTATACATACTCTTGTAAAATTCATTCTCTTTGTTTCTACATTGTCTTGATCCAAGCATAAAGGTCTCCTAATGAAGCTTGCAAGATGTCTTAAACCTTTGGTAATCCAATATTCTAATGGTGTTTTATGGATGCATATCCATAGTGGTATATTGGTTGATTTGATTTCATCAAAGCTAACCCTAGGTCTTTATAACTGAATGAGGAAAGGCTTGTTGAAAATGTTCCAAGGTCCAGCATTAATCACATCGGTGACTAAAATAGTGGTATCAAATTTGAAGAAAAAGATGTCTTCATTATTCATAATGAATCAATCACACCATATTATTTCTAATTACTCCAAGCCCAAATTTTCACAGTAGCAAAGGACACCTTTTTATCAAGGAAAAAGCCGACCAATATGGATTGCCACTTTTGGACTCCAATTTGAAGGATGGATACTAGAGGAGAAACTATAAGTCTATCAGTTGAAGGGTTGGGGGTAGTAGGCTAATTTGACATCAGGGTTGAGGATACTTACCACTTGCACCCAGGTGCGTTTAGTGTTAAAGGAAGGAACATTTAGGAATTTAGGTTCTAAAAATCAGGGGGAGGATTTGAGGTGTTTGAGGTGTTACAAAGGTGACTAGAGTGGAGGGTGTGAATGGAAGGAATAATTCAAACAAAAGGAGGGGCATGTTATAACTGTAGGGTAAAAGCACTAACCGTTGGATAAAGAAATAAGGAAGAAAGGAAATGGTTTAGGATTCAAGACAAGTTTAAGGTTGAAAGAGTTATATATAGAAAGGAAAGAGTAGAAGATTAATAGGCTAAAATGAAAGGGTTGAAGAGAAGAAGAAGCACCTGTAGCTAACTACAAAGCTAATGAGATGGTTATAAGAGGAAGCAAGAGCTAAAAGGAACCAAAATGTAGAGGGTAAAGAGATAAAACAATTGAATATTACCAGCTATTATCTCCATCTTTAGTTACTATTCACTCCATGTTTAAGCTCTAGCAGAAAATCAATAAGAGAGAATATAAAATAAGAATAACAACTAGAAAATAAGAAAGAAAACAAGAATAAGATATCATTATCATGAGTCTTGAATCTTGAATCTTTGATATTTCTTATTAAATCCTTGTCTATCTTTCAAGATTGGCCTTTTCTTGATCAATAACCAACATGGAATGGCTTTCAAATGACTTTTCCAATTATCTTCCGGCCAAAAAAGACCTCTTTCTTTTCTTCATCCTTTCTTTAAATCTAAAGCCTTAATTTTTAATGAGTAAAACAACCCCATTATATGATTGTGTTTCTAACCATATTATGTTTGGCATGTTCTATAACTTTTTTAGAGATCTTAACATTGACACATGACCTATACAAGAACATGTAAGTATTGTGTTACTTGATCAATGTACCAATATGGGGATGTGTAAGGCTATAAAGGATAAGTAAAATTAACCACCTTAGAACATGTCCTTAACTTGGTAGCATGTAGGTATTGTGTTCTTGGGTTCTTCTTCAATTCCTCTAGGTTTGTTTTGACCCAATTCTTCTTAAAATCTACTCCTTTTGCTTGAAAAGGTAGAAATAAGATCTGAAATAAAAATACTTCTCATTTTAAGTATTAGATCCTTCAATAATATCTAAAATATAAGCAATATGTTATGAAAATAATGCTAAAGATAATGCACGTCTATAATACAACAAACTCCGTCACACATAAGCAATTGCTTATCCATAAGAAAAATAATTCTATCATTTAATCTTAAATAAGAAATAATTTCAAAAAATTATCAAGCAAAACAAATATGACAATAAATATTTTTTATCACTCATCCAAATATAAGGATCATTAAAATGCTAAATGACTAATTACTTATATTAATTTGCAAGTTGATTCAATTCACTTTAACCTCTGAACAAATTCATACCTCTTATTAATAAGACATGAATTTAAACAAAACAAGAGTATTAGAAGATTGTCTGAAAAGTCACCTAGTCTTTTTACGCAAGAGTGAACAATGTATTATAAATACCCTAGATTACTCAACTAGGTCACTATCTCAAATGGCTATTAGTACTACTCTTTAAATTCAACTTTTTATCAGTATAAAGCCAACAAAGTGAATTATTTATGCTCATTTATCACAAAAATTTTGGTTTTAGTTTTTTTTATCTGGGATAATGAAAATGCTCAAAAGAAGTCAAAATTACTTGATGCATGTGCATTTAATATAAAGAATATCATAATACTCATTAAGTTTTCATTCTCTAAATTCATAAAGAAAATTAAATTCACTTATTCATCAATACTCATAACTAGTTATGTAGACTTTTTAAATAATCAAAACTCCTCTAAATTCATAATGCAAATTAAATTCACTTATTCATCAATACTCATAACTAGTTATGTAGACTTTTTAAATAATCAAAACTCTTCTGAATTCATAATGCAAATTAAATTCACTTATTCATCAATACTCATAACTAGTTATGTAGACTTTTTAAATAATCAAAACAATCAAATTTGTAATGAATTGTCTGCATTTAATATGCTTTTATTTTAGTTTTTTTATAATGAATTGTCTACTTTGTAGCTTATGGTAGTATATTAATGAGCATAAAATATTATCAACTAATAATGTAGAGCTCCAACATTTGCATGGCTTGTAAGATCTCCATCATAATAGGCGTGGAAATGGCTACTATAGTCAAGTTAAGGTCATTAATAAGTACTCTAAGCTTTGTTGATAGTCTTGTAATGACTAAGTTACTACTAATAATGTCAAAATTGACCCAATATAGGTATCCGCAGTTAACATGGATAAAAGAATATCAAAGTATGTCCTCTTCCTTCAACATATACAATATATTAAAAAGAGATCCCTGTCACTCACCACTCTTATACTCTTCCTCTTAGCACAAAGAGAGTGTACTAAGAGCTTGTGCATGTATCATGTCATAGGGAATCGGAATCACGATGCCTGAATTTTGTGCAATAATAAGGGTAAACAGTAGTTATGGATTGTTAATAGCTTCTTAAGTTAGTGTTTGGCTAGTTCCAATCTAATAAGGTCCTATTAGGCGTCTATGTTATGTGTAGTATAGCTTGATATAGACCTTAAATTGAATGTAGTTAAGGTTATAGTCCATACCTCCCAATCTGAACTTGAGGACAAAATTATCCTCTTATGACACCTTAGTTTTGTTGATATCCAAAATGCATATGAACTTTACAGTCAAATCCTAGTAAACTAGCTTTTAGATGTTGAAGAAGTCATCAATTGTCAAATTATATAATTTCATGTACTCCATTAACCAAGTCTAACTCTCTCAAGATGTTAAAGTATATAAACCTCAATTCCTTGAACTTTTGTGTGCTAAAAGATTGATACTGCTTCTTTTGCGTGTCAATAACAAAATGGAGTAGTGAATGGTCTAGTTACTTTTGAGGCTTATATGGCACTTGTGGCTTAGCTAATGTAGCTAGAGGAGGTTGTGTTAGTGGTTATATTGTCAATGGTGTGTAGGTGCATATGTCTTAGGAGTAGTAAGTTGTGATGTAGAGGCAGAAGCATCTACTCTATCCTTCTTATAAGGAAGAAGTACTATAGGTCTCTTTGGAGGTCAATGTCTTCCTATCCTTGCCATAATATAAACTCCTAAAGAAAAAATGAAAAATAAATGAGCACTCAAAATTGTGTACATCAACTATGATGAATACAAAAATGATGTTTCACCATTCAAACTGAAGCTCTCTCACATAAACCACATAAAGCACATATCACTAATAAAAATTGATCATAAATAAGATTTGGTAATCGTAGGGAGTGACCATTGAAAGCAACATCCACCTCATATTCAATATACATAAGTTACTCATTCAATACAACTTTAGTAGGAAAGACTAATTATAAACAAAATTTCAACATATATGCACTTCCTCCTTGCTAAATTTATTAATTTTTTTTCATTCTTTTTCTTTTCTTTTGTCTTCCTCTTTTCTTTTTTTCTTTTCTCTTATAAAATTAAAAGAGACTACATCAACATGGGAATTTCAATGATAAGATGTAAATAACATCCCATCGTTATAACCAACCCACATATATGTACACCTTTACGCTTATACTTTTGTTGATCCATAAACTCAACAATCACAAAGGTTCCACTAGCTTTAAGGCTTAGGAAGGACATTTGGTTAGGGTTAAAGTATGCAATGTGATTAATACACAAAGAAAAGAAAAGAAAAATAAAGTGTAAGGGGGCTTATTAAGGGAGAAATCATGTCAATAGGGTAAGCTATTTGGCTAACGTAGTTGGGAAAAGCAAAGAATGCCTAATCATTTCCATATTAATGCATGTGATAAAAATATGGTCTTGAATAGAAAATCAAGGCAAAGTTAGGATATACATGTCATAAAGGTCACACATTATTTAAAGAAAATAAGATTGATATAGATGTGTCAGCTTGATAAGGCTCAAAATCTCACTGGCTTTGTCTACCACTGTCACCACTCTTTTAAAGATAATGCATATTGACTAATCAGAATAGCAAAAGTACATACTAAAGTTGCCATGAAATTCTCTAGTTAATTCACACTCTAATCATAACTATATAATCCTAGAAGTAACAAAAAATGAGAAAATGTTTGTCTTGTTTGCTTTATTTTTTCTCTCATTTTTATTGAAAACTTAAAAAAAAGAAAAAAACAAACCAACTTAAAAAACACATGTATAAAGAAAATAAATGTGAAAATTTAAAGAAAAGCAATTAACTTCCTTTGGGTTGCCTCCTAAGAAGTGCCTTTGTTTAGGATCACTAGCGCGACTCCATGTTTTCTCCTTACATAATAAAATTATGATCTTCAGGTAGTATAGTTTGAGCCACTTCCATGTGAGGTTGCTCAAGATAGGGTTTTGGTTGATAATCTGTCATATTCAATATATGCCCTATCTTTAGAATCTCAAACTCTACTGAGTCCATACTATCGAGAAAGACCTCGATTGTCTCTTCACCTTTTTCTTCTTCATTTAATTTCTCTAACTTGCTAGATAAAAGTAAAGTCATTCTTAACAACAAATTGGAACTTAGTATTTACCTCTGAGCTAAAAGATGTATCCTTTTCTACTTCGAACTCCTTCTCCACTTCTTTGACTTTACAAGCAATTCCTTGAGTGTTACACTCAGAATTCTTAAGCTCCTCATCACTTTGTAAAGCCTCTGCATTAATGTCCATTGGGTACACATAGGGTTAATATGGCTGCTCCTCTTTGATTTGTGATTCTAGGCGTCTGATCCTCTCTACCATCTCAACCATTTAGCTTACCACATTTTGGAGTCTGGACATTGTATCTTGGTTGAATTGCCTTATATTTTTTCTAAATTTGCATTATATCCTCCTAGAACTGCGAGACACTATGTTTCATATTCTGTTCAAACTATTGCATATTCTGTTGAAGTTGAATATTGTTATCAGTTATAATATTGAGCAAGTCTTCTAACGATGTACCTAAGTTTTGTTGACTCTTTACATCTTGGACGCTAGACCTTGTATCATGCCAAAATGGGCATCCATCTTGCTGGAATTGTTATACGCCCTGTTGTAATTGCAAAATATTAGCGTTTACAATATTTATCAATTCTTCCAGAGATGTACCTAAATCATAATAGGAAGCTTCTGATCTATAAATGAATTATTGTGTTTCCTACAAACTATCAGGGAAGTGATTCTATAGATTATCCCATCCATAACTATAATTTGTATGATCACTCCAAACATAATTATAAGGATAAGAATATGAGTTATGAAAGAAATTACTTCCATTTATGAATTTTTTTTTTGAAATTTTAAATCACTAACACTAAACAAAAAGTGAAAAATCAAGAAAGAACTGAAAAGAAACAAATTGCAAACAAATATGTAAAAAAAATCAATTAAAATCAAGAACAAAAACCAAAACACTACACTATCTGACAATGATGCCAAAATTGGAAGTATGTTGTAATACTGCACAAAATAAACTGGACTACTACTATAGTATTGGTGAGTCCAAGTCGATCCTACAGAGAGTATTCAGTTAGGCTTTATTATGAAAATAATTGGTGTTTATGGTTTGGGGGATTTGTTTGGTCTTGAAATAAGAAAATAAAAATGAAGCTAAGCAAAAAAAATAAAGTAAAGAAAACATGCGAAAAATGATGAAAGTGGTCAATTCATTACGAACCTAGTTCTTTGGTTCAATCTCAGCCTAAACCAACTAAACATATTTCATTGAATTGTTGTCTTTACATCTCTCTTTGAATTATTGGTCATAGATTAACAACAAGCGCTATTAATTCTGATTTTTCCTTAGGTCATAGTTAATTAAGAAGAGCTTATTAATTAACCCTAGCTATCGAATAACCTAGGAGATGCTCTCTAAAAATAATTGGACAGTCGCCTTATAAATGAGAAAAACAAACCAATCTAATCAATAATCACACAAGATCAGATTATTTAACTAGGTTATGTTATCCTTAATGATTATGAACCATTAGTTGCTACAAATGAATTTCAACATAACAATTACATATTAATTTGAATAGTCTAGCAATAGGTTTGTAATAAAACGATCCAATGAACACATTAAAGCCATCTTTTCATAATACCCAATCCATATACAAAATCAATTTCTAAAGAGACAAAAAAACAACAAATACAAGGAAGGAATGCTTAGCTAGGTTGTTGGCGTCGATGTCACCTTCGAATTGATGTCGAGAAAGCTACCCCTCTATGGGTCTCTCTATATATGAGAGCTTCATCACCCTCTCTTCTTTAATCTCCTAAGAGCTCCTCCTTTTTTTCCCCAGTCGAAAACACACCTATTATTTCATTCCTCTTCCGTCACACACCCCTCGGTTTATGTTAGAAACTAGGATAAAAAAAGATGGGTGAGGTTGTAAGTGTCACACCCATGACTTGGTATGTCACAGGTGTGACACACCATGTATGGGCGTGAGAAATAACTCACACCCATGCATGTATATTGCACAACCATGAGCTATTAACTGATAGTTGTGCAATAATTCGATATGTCCATGAGTTAATTCTCAAGGCCATACCAAATTAATTCATGGAAGCCATGAGACTCTTCATTTCTTAGTTCTTTACTTTGTGTTTCCATTTTCTTATCTTCTTCTTGTCTTTATTTTCTCTAATCTTCTTCATTCTTGTTCCATAAAGGCAAGTGAATATGAATCTTTAGAAAACAACCTAAATATAGTGTTTTCGACTCACTTTAGCTCCATTGCTTCTGAATTATGCCTAAAATCACAAATAAGTTAAAGTATCTTAAGCAATATCATGTCCTTAATCGCTAAGTATTATAGAATAATTATACAGTCAATTAAGCCCATATCACTCCATCTTTCAAATGCTTTTTAAAAAATAAACAAATGATATAACTCTTCATTCCAGGAGCCAATCTAGCATTAGCCCAAGTTGGATCATTGAATCTTTTTGAAGTGGTTGAATTTTCAGAAGTACTTAGACTTCCTTCCATTTATTTATATAAATGAAAAAAAAATTAAAATTAACTTAATAACTTCATATCAGAATAAATTTATGTAAAAAAACATAAATAAATAGATCAATAAAGTTTCTCAATAACTCATATTTCTTTCTACACCCAAACATTAAGGGCTCGTTTGGTTCCACTTCTGTTTTTCTGTTATGGTTTTTAGTTTTTGTTTCTTATTTTTGGTTTTTGTTTTTTCCTAAAAAAACAAAAACCTATTTGATTGAGATTTGCAATATAAAAACTGAAAACAAAAACCTATTTGGTTAAGATTTCTAATAAAAACTGAAAACAAAAACATGTTTAGTTTTATTATCATGTTTCTATTTTTTGAGAT
>JAOQMP010038696.1:0-11541 GCA_027563575.1 Erythroxylum pedicellare | reverse complement strand
ATTTGTTTGTTTTACTTATTTTTAAGTTTTCAATTAAAATAAGAGAAAGAATAAAACAAATGAAACAAATATTTTCTTGTTTTCTATTGCTTTTGGGATTATATAATCATGATTAGAGTGTTAATTGACTAGAGAATTTCATAGCAACTTAAGCATGTACTTTTGCTCTTGTGATTGGTCGATATGCATTATCTTTAGAAGAGTAGCGACTAATGGTAGATAAAGGCGGTAAGATTTTGAGCCTTATTTGACTAACACATCCATATCAGTCTCATTTCCTTTTGATAATGTGTGACATGTACATCTTGATTGTACATTGAATTTCTATTCGAGACCACATTTTTTTATCAAATACATTAATATGGACATGATTAGGCATTCTTTGTTTTTCATAAGCTGCATTAACCAAATAACCTACCCTATTGACATGATTTTTCCCTTGTTAATCCCCTTTAAGCTTTATACCTTTCTTTTTATATACACCACATTTATGCTTTTAAACTTATCTAAATGTCCTACCTAAGCTATAAATCTAGTAGAACCTTTGTGATTGTTGAGTTTGTGGATGCACAAAATTCTAAGTATAGGGGTGTACATATGTGAGGGTTGGTTTATAATGTTGGGATGTTATTTTATGTCTTATCATTGAAATTCCAATGTTCATGTAGTTTATTTTAATTTTTTATAAGGAAAAAAAAAGAAAAAAGGGGGAAAAGAAAAGAAAATGAAAAAGAAAGAAAGAAAGAGAATTTTTTTTATAAACAAATTTGTCAGGGAGAAAATGCATATGGGTGTACAAAGTTATTCATGATTAATGCATCTTCCTAGAGTTGTAATGAATTTGTTATTTGAGCATGTTGAATATAAGGTAGATGTTGGCTTGGAAGGCTCACTCTTATGATTTCAATGTATTGTTGGTATAAATTGTATGAATGATTCCTTCGGATTGATATATGCTTCATGCTGTTATTGTATGAGAGGTGAATGGGATTGTGAAATATAAATGTTGCATTCGTCATAGCTAACAGTACCCAGTTTTGGATGATTGTTGCTTTGTTTCACTAGCTTTGTTGACTTTCATGCTACTTGACCTAAATAAATCTCACCTTACCTATACCCACATTACAAGCCTTAAAATGAAATGATTGGATGTAAACATTAGTGGTGGAGAAATGAAATGATTGGAAAGTTATGGATTGTTATGATCATGAATGGTGTTGAGTGTACCCATTGATATATTTTAGTTAAACACATTTTTCGAGCCTACCATTAGATTGCTGAGTTTTTAAAGATATTGAATGTTGATTCATCATGAGTAAAAGCTTGGAATGTTGACATGTTGCTAAGATTTTTGAAAGTCACTCATCTTTTCTTGTGATTATATTGTCTTGGAAAATATAGGACTTGAGTAAATGTTTTGGGGTCTTTGAGCTTAATTTCAAAGTTTTGCCCAAGGATGGTCAAAACCTAAGTGTGGGGGAAACTGATATGTGTTTAATTGTTGATATATCTAAACATTTGTACTTAGTGATCAATGATAATAAAATGCTTAAGATACTCACTTTAATTCATATATGATTTTAGGTGCAATTTGGAAGTAACGAAATTAAAGTGAGTAGAAAGCACGAAAAATGGGCCATTTTTTGAAGATTAATTTTTACTTGTCTTCATGGAGGAAGAAGAATAAAATTGAAAGATAAGAAAGAAAACACAAAAGAAGACAACTAAGAAGGTGCCAAATAAAATAACACAGCAATTGGAATGAAACAAAAACGGTAGCAGTCTATAAAGAAAATGCCAGCATTTAGACAAGGTAAGAGAACCAAGGAACAACTGCGTTTCATGCAGGCATCCTACTGAAATGTAGCACTCAACAGCAGCAACTATGAATTTTACGCAAAACACACAGTAACAATAGCGTCAAAAAGGAGGAAAAACAAGAGAATTGTATAGTTCCATAAATAAGAAACCCCCAATCTTTATTTATCCCATCAAGTTACAGGAAAGAGGGGGGTCAGCGGCTTAAAGAAGAGCTGCAGCTTGGTGTTGCATGAGAAGGGCTACAAGATTTGTGCGTGGAATGAAAAATAGGCGTGGACCATAAACCCAAAAGCTTAATTATCAAATCAAGCTACAATAAAGGCAGAGAAGAAACAGTGAGAGCTGCGTGAGAATGGAGTGGAGGCATAGTGATAAGTGGTTTTGGTAGGGTTGTTAATGGTGGATGAAGTATTTTTCAGGAAAGATCTATGAGGGACTAGACATCCCGACATTAGTTAGCAGGAGACATCGATGTCGACAACTTGGGTTAAGTATTTTTTTAATTATTATGTTGTTTCTTTTTCTCATTAGAAATTGATTATGTTATCCTATGTTAATTGATTTAGGTATTGCGTAAGAATAATCGGAATTTTGTTATTGTTTGTTTATTTGTGTTTGAATTCATTGAGTATTGTGAAAATATGATTTTAATGCATTCATCGAATCATTTAATTGCAAAACTAGTGCTAGAATTTCGATATAATCTATAATTGTTACGTTGAAATTCATGTGTAGCGACTAATGATTCGTAATCATTAGGGATAACATGACATAGGTTAAATGAAGCATCGTATGTGGTTGTTGCCTTGATTAATTGATTTTCCTAATTCATAATGCTATTGCCTAATTAAAGCTAGAGATCGTATCCTACGTTATTCGATGGTTAGGTTTAATTAACGATCATATCTTTATTACACAAAACCTAAGGAAAGACTCGGGTTAATTATTAACTCCTAATTAATTGTTGCTAGGAGAAGTTTGAGAACAACAAATTAATAAAATATGCTTAATTAAAGTGTAGGCTGAGATTGAACTAAAAAACTAGGTCCCTATCGAATTCCCCACGTTTAGCATTTTTTGCATGTTTTCTTTAATTTGTTTTATTATTTAGTTTGATTTTATTTTTTCTTTCAAAAATCCAAAACCCCCTTAAACCTAAACACTAGTTAATAACTTTATACACACTTCTGTGGGATCAACCTAGACTCATTACTTCTATAGTAGTAGGTCTAGTTACTTTATTTTGATTAGCATAGCGATGCGCGGTCTATTTTGGCGTCATTACTAGGTAGTGCGGTGTTTTATTTTTTGTTTGTGATTTAACTGATGTTTTATATATATTTGCTCGTAATTGATTTCTTTTATGTTATTTGATGATCTTTTCATTTTTGTTTGATGTTTGAAAAAAATTGATATGGACGGAAGTAATTGCTTTTATAACTCATATTTTTAATCCTATAACAATGTTTGGACTGATCAACCTAACTTTTTTTATGGATGGGATAATCATCAGAATTACTTCCATGATAGTTTGTAGGACGCACAACAATTCTCATACAGACCAGAAGCTTCCTATCACGACTTTAGTCCATCTCTGGAAGAGATGATTAATAGTGGGAAAGCTAATATTTCACAATTGAAAGAGAATACTCTACAATTCTAGAAGGATGGGGGCAATTTCCAAAAAACACATGGTCTAGTGCCTAGGATTCGGAGAGCCGACACGATTTAGGTGCATCTTTAGAAGAAATTGTTAATAATCTAGCTACTAACAATTTGTAATTTCAACAAAATATGTAGCAACAATTGCAAGAATTTTGGCAAGAGATAAAAGCTAGCCAGCAGAGAATAGAACACCTAATGGGTCCGATGGAAATAAGGCTCAGTCGCCTAGAATTGCAAAGCAAAGAGGACCAGCCGTATCAACCCAAGGTTTACCCAATGGATGTTTGTATGGAAACTTTACAAAGTGATGAGGGGCTTAAGAATTTTGAGGACAACCCTCAACGAATTAATTGTGTCAAAGAAGTTAAGAAGGAGCTCGAAGATGAAAGGGACACATCTTTAAGCTCGAAGGTAAGTATTGGGTCCATGATTATTTTTTAGACTAACTCTTTACCTTTACGTAACAGATTGGAGAATTAAATGATGAAGAAAAATGTGAAGAGATGTTCGAAATATTTTCGGAGTGTATGGGCTCAGTCAGGATTGAGAATCTTAGGATAGGGAAGACGCTAAATGAGGATCATGATCAAATAAGGCCCTATCCGAAACTACCTCACGTGAAAGTGGAGCTAATTGTAATACCTGAAGACCACAATTTCGTCAAGTGAGGAGAAGAAGGAGTGGAGCTAGCGACCATAAACAAAGGCGCTTCTTGGGAGGAAACCTAATGGAAGTAAATTTCTTTTCCTTTACATTTGAACATTACTTTTTATATGCATGTGTGCTTTTGAATTTGATTGTTTTACTTTGTTTTAAGTTTTCAATCAAAATAAGAGAAAGAGTAAAACAAATGAAACAAACATTTTCTCATTTTCTATTGTTTCTGGGATTATATAAGCATGATTAGACTGTGAATTAACTAGAGAATTTCATAGCAACTTTAGTATGTACTTCTGCTCTTGTGATTGGTCGATATGCATTATCTTTAGAAGAGTAATGACTAGTGGTAGACAAAGCCGGTGAGATTTTGAGCCTTATTTGACTGACACATCCATATCAATCTCATTGCCTTTTCATAATGTGTGAACTTCATAACATGTACATCCCGATTTTGCATTGGATTTCCATTCGAGGCCACATTTTTATCAGATGCATTAACATGGACATGATTAGCCATTCTTTGTTTTTCATGAGCTTCATTAGCCAAATAACCTACCCTATTAACATGATTTTTCCTTTGTTAATCCCATTTGGTCTTTATACCTTTCTTTTTGTATACACCACATTTTATTCTTTTAAACTTAACCAAATTTCCTATCCAAGTCATAAAGCTAGTGGAACATTTGTCATTTTTGAGTTTGTGGATGGACAAAATTCTAAGTGTGTGGGTGTATATATGTGAGTCTTGCTTATAATGTTAGGATGTTATTTTATGTCTTATCATTGAAATTCCCATGTTGATGTAGTTTATTTTAATTTTTATAAGGAAAAGAAAAAAAAGACAAAAGGGAAAAGAAAAGAAGAAGAAAAAGAAAGAAAAAAGAAAAATTGTTTAAATAAATTTATTAAGAAGAAAGTGATATGAGTTTGCAAGGTTATTCATGATTAATGCGTCTTCCTAGAGTTGTAATGAATTTGTTATTTGAGCATGTTAAATATGAGGTGGATATTGGCTTGAAAGGTTCACTATTGTGATTTCGATGTATTGTTGGCATAAATTGTATGAGTGATTCATTCGGATTGATATATGCTTCATGTGGTTTGTGTATGAGAGCTGAATGAGATTGTGAAATATAAATGTTGCATTCGTCATAGCTGATGGTACCCAATTTTTGATGAGTGTTGCTTTGTTTCACTAGCTTTGTTGGCTTTCATGCAACTTGACCCAAATACATCTCACCTTACCTTTTCCCACATTACAAGCCTAAAAAGTCCTTTGATTCATGATTTTGCATGTGAACATTAGTGGTGAAGAAATTAAGTGATATGCAAAGTTATGGATTGTCATGATCATGAATGATGTTGTGTGTACCCATGAATATTTTTTAATTAAACACTTTTTCTGAGTTTACAATTAGATTGCTTAGTTTTTAAAGATATTGAATGTTGATTGATTATAAGTAAAAGCTTGGAATCTTGACATCTTGCTAGGATATTTGAAAGTCTCTCATATTTGCTTGTGATTATATTGTCTGGGAAAATATGAAAATTGAGTAAATTTTTTATGGTCTTTAAGCTTACTTTTAATGTTTTACCCGAGGACGGTCAAAAGCTAAATGTGGGAGAAATTGATATTTGATTAATTGTTGATTTATTTAATTATTTACACTTAGCGATTAATGATACGAAAATGCTTAGGATACTCACTTCAATTCATATATGATTTTATGTACAATTTGGAAGTAAAGAAAATAAAGTGAATCGAAAGCACAACATATGAGTCATTTTATGAAGATTATTTTTTGCTTATCTTTATGGAACAAGAAGAAGAAAATTAAAAAACAAGAAAGAAAATGCAAAAGAAGACAACCAAGAAGCTGCCAAATAAAATAACACAGAAACTAGAATGAAACAAAAATGGTAGTAGTCCATGAAGAAAATGCCAGCATTTGGACAAGGTAGGAGCAGCAAGGAACGTTTGAGTTTCACGCAGGCATCCTGCGGAAACTCAGCGTTCAATAACGGCAGCTGTGTGTTTTATGCAAAACGCAAAGCAATAGTAGCGAAAACAAGGAGCGAAAATGAGGGGAGTAAACAGTAGTTGGGGACAATAAACCCTGAAGGTTTATTTGTCCCATTAAGTAACAGTGAGGGGCGCATACAAAAAAAACAAATAGTGAGTGTGAAGGGTGTGCTGCGGCTGGCAGCTTGGTGGTTGCGCAGGCCGCAGGCGTGAAGAACAGAGAAAGACTGTGGCTTAAAGGCTGGAGCTTGCGAAATCTACGAGGGTTCTGTGCATGTTAAAAGCATGAACAGAATCTTTGGACCAAAAACCTCAGAAGTTTAATTGTCAAATCAAGCTATAGTGGAGGTAGAGAAGAAACAGTGAGAGCTTCGTAAGAGGCAAAACAAAGGGGTCTTCGGTAGGGCTACAACATGGGGGCTAAAGCATTTTTTCAAGAAAGACACATGAAAAGCTAGACATCCCGACACCGATTCAGAGGTGACATTGATGTCGACGACCCGGGTTAAGTATGTTTTTAATTATTTTATTGTTCTTTTCTCTCATTCGAAATTGATTGTATTATCCTATGTTAATTGATTTAGGTATTGTTTATGGATAATCAGATTTTCATTATTATTCAGTTATTTGTGTATGAACCCATTGGGTATTGTGAAAAGATGATTTTAATGTGTTCATTGAATCGTTTAATTGCAAACCCGTTGGTAGAATTTCTGTATAATTCGTAATTGTTATGTTGAAATTCATGTGTAGCAACTAATGATTCGTAATCATTAGGGATAACATGACCTAGGTTAAATGATGCATCGTATGAGGTTGTTGCCTTGCCTAATTAGTTTTCCTAATTTGTATTGTTACTACCTAATTAAATCTAGAGACCGTATCTTAGGTTATTCAGTAGTTAGGTTTAATTAACGATCATATCATCGTTAATTAAACAAAACCTAAGGAAAAACTCAGGTTAATTATTAACTCATGATTAATAGTTGTTATGAAAGATTTGAGAACAACAAATTAATAAAATATGCTTAATTGGGGTGTAGGTCGAGATTGAACTAAAGAATCAAGTCTCTACCGAATTCCCCAATTTTATCATTTTTTGTATGTTTTTTTAATTTGTTTTAATTAGTTAGTTTCATTTATTTTCTTCTTTCAAAATCAAAACACCCTATTAAACCTAAACACTAGTTACTTTCATTTCATAAACTTTACACACACTATTTGTGGGATCGACCTAGATTCACCACTGCTATAGTAGTAATCTAGTTATTTTATTTTGACTAGTGTAACAACACGCGGTCAGCTTGTTTGCTTGGTCTGTCATGCTTGATGTCTTCCTACTGCAACTGTGAGTTAGTACTAAAATTTGTATGAATCAGCCCATAATGGATGGTGACAACTTTCAGATCTATTTCAGTGGAGCTAAACCTATTGGGAAGTTGTTCTTCTTTTCTATCTCAAGTGTGTTCTATTTTGTTCTTAGTTATTTAATCACCTGAGTTATTCGTTTATTGTTCTTTCGTTAAAAAATCACTGAGAACAATCCTCTGTTGATGTTAACACAAGTTGGTTGTATTATTGGGTGTGAAATACTTTTATGGGTAGAGAGGATGATGGGTAGTGTCAAGGTTTGAGTGGTGTCGGCTCAGTAAAGCCTTGTATAAAACTATTGTCGTTAGTGAAAGTATTAAGCTGGGTGAGGGCCTCGCAGATGTAGGCAAGATGTGCCGAATTGCGTTAACACATTTCTGGTGTCGATTTGTCATTTTGAGTTTAATTGTTTTTTGTTTTGCTTGTGCTAGAAATGACTCTGAAAAAATTTGAAAGTTTGCGAAACCATTACAACCTACGGTTTTTCAACTACCTTTCTTGCGAAACCATTACAACCTACAGTTTTTCAACTACCTTTCATCACTTCAATGACTTATCTTCTTGGTTGTTTTAGACTTAATTCTCTATTCATCTGCAATTATTCTTACAACTACACCTACTACTACTGTCGTGATAGCCACTTTTAACTACTCATATTTTTTCAACTCTAAACTAATTGATGGTCACTATTTAATCTTTGTTTGGACATTTGTTTTGGAGCACTTCCTTTTCCTAGTATTTTATCGCAACATATGGTATTTTGCTACAACATCTAGTATTTTGCTGCATATACTTGTTGCCGCATACTTGCCATATTTTAGCTCCATTTATTTGACTCTTTAAAATTATAGATTAACACAACATTACCAAACCCATTAATGTTTCATTTGATGGGACTATCTAT
This sequence comes from Erythroxylum pedicellare, assembly GCA_027563575.1. Taxonomy (NCBI): domain Eukaryota; kingdom Viridiplantae; phylum Streptophyta; class Magnoliopsida; order Malpighiales; family Erythroxylaceae; genus Erythroxylum; species Erythroxylum pedicellare. Next base: position 3,097 of record JAOQMP010038696.1, on the reverse strand, counting down.
GTGTTATGGGCTCATGAAATGTCAAAGTTTTTAGCGAGGTAGAAAATCGTATCGTTATATTATAGGTCATTTTGTTTGAACCAATTGAGGAGAAAATTTTGAAAAATTCTTGAATGGTTGGAAGAATAGGATTGTAAAAATCACTAATTCTCATATGGTTCCACAACATATATGAACCATTAATCAAAAGACATTTCATTTTAAAACTATAAAAGAGGTTTAGGATATGTTTGCCAAATTTTATTACTCTACGTTTGACGTTGCTCACCAATTTTAATTACTAGGACAATTGCATTATAAAACAAGAAATTAGACAATATGTGCCTGATTTTCTTCCACAGTTAGAAGCTATGTGGGATCAACTTGCTCCTTCTAATCCAAAATGGCAAGACTAAAGAGATGCTGAGTTGTATGCTCAAAGACATAATCGCATGGATGTAGTGAAGCTCTTAATGTCCCTTTATTTTGAAATGGAACTGGTATGCGGATCACTTTTACAACGTGATCCATTTTTGAAAATGCAGACAATTGTTACTAAACTTATTAATGAGGAAACTAAGTTAGCTACATAAAATCCCTATAAGGGAGCTATAGATCCATGCATCACATATATGGCAAGGCAGCGGAACTGTCAGAATCAAAATTCCAACCCAAGATATCCCTAGAAAATCCAAAATCTATGTGCATGTATAAATAGATTATGAGAACATGAAATTACAACATATGTACTTTGCAAATACTCCTCCTTTCTTGAATCTTCTTCTTGTTTGGTTGTAGCAAATACCAAACACCTTCCTTGGCCTCTAGAGAGCACACAAAGATGAAGAAAAATTAGTGTGTAAAGGTGGTTAGAGCACAAAACAAGATGAGTTTAAGCAGATGCTTTAGTGAGAGTTAGATCAAGACCAAGTTCATACAAGTAATCTCATGCAACAACTGCTTAAGATTGCATGAATAAATCTCAAGATCACTCCTCTCAACTTTCAAAACTCTTCTGAACCCTTAGCCTCCCTATTGAGTGTGTTTTATGGCTAAAAATTCGTGTGTACATAAGTGAAGAACTCACTTATGTACCACCTGTCATTAAGTCAATCATGATCGTGAAATTGCTTAAATGATAGCCATGCACACTTTGTTTTTCATCCAATCTTTTATATGTGTGACCCTTAAGTTCCCAGTAATTTTGACCACTTGAATTAAGTCTTAATCCGAGAAAATCATGAAGGGTTTCATGATGTCAATTTATTGGAATGTAAGTGGATTAGCACTCAAACTCTTTGATAGTTAATTATCCGACTTACGAACCTTTTTATAGTCAATTACCATGCAATTCGTCCCTTCATCATCCTATAATCTACTTAGTTTGGAATATGGGCTATGTGTTAACTCCAATAGACTATGTCAAATCTAGTCCAAGTGACGTCAGTTCTTATCCTGGGGATCTCATTACTCTATGTGTCATTGAAGACTCTATTCATGACACATAATTGCTCTAGTCAGAGACTCTCGAGTAATGATCCCGATAAGAGGTCATGGGTATCATCTCCTTCTATCAAGAGTAGTGAATTTTTTATTGGCTACCCAATTAACTTCGAATACCAATAGTTGTACCCAATCACCACCCTATGAGCAATCTCATCATGAGCCAACAAGGAACGGTGTCAAAGCACATGATTAGTATCCAAGATATTCTTGAGTACCTCAAGTATAAGGATATTTGCAACATTGCTATAATGAGATTAATCATTGATATTTGATAGATCATCCATATGATAATCTCATAGCGGGTCATCTGATGTACTTACTACTCTTAGTAACTATCTACATGCTAACTCCAAACATCTCATGCTTACAGTTTATGATATCCATTGCTTAATCAAATCAAGGAGAATACTAGTGCTAGTCTATCCGAATTACAATGTCATATCTCATTAATTCTATAACTAGGGATAATTTAGACATTAACATAATTTCACATAATAGGAATCTCATTATCATGATCTCATAATGATTTCCTTCGTGCTATGTTTTGTATCATAGACTTCATTAATTCGATTTAAGATAGACATCAATTCATAAATAAATGAACATCAAATTAATGAAAATTTCCTTTCACTTCATTAATCAAAATAAAGTTTGTACAAAGTGCTAAAGGTGATTGCCTTTGGAGCACTATTCTAACAATCCCATCATTCTATTGATATTTTATTAGCTACAGTTGGATATATAAGATTGACAAGTTCTTATCCTTAAAGGAAGGGCAATTGCAATTATTACAAAGAGCTAGGACATTGGATATTTTAATGTCTAGTTAGGCCACCAAAAAAATTGAAACAAAATTTTGGTCAACAATGAAGCAAACCTTCCTCTTTCACTGCTACAACCATTCAGGATCCTACTAAACTTTCTAATTCTAACCATGCTACTTTTCTTGATCAAATTGACATTGATACCCTTAAACATGCACCCCTTTCCCCTTAATTTGGTAATTCTACAACTTTATCCATCTCAGTCATACCAGGTACAAACTTTTGACATCTTGATTATGCATGTTGCAATTATATGAGTTCTGCATCATCACTATTAAAAAAATAAATAAATAGTTGAGCATGTCCTTACTATAAACATTGATGATAATTCCCCTATGTCTGCTAGTCATGATGGTACTGTTTCTACATCTAACCTTACATTACCAAATACCATTTTAGTTCCAAAGTTGTCCCTTAATCTAATCTCTATTGGTTAACTTTATGCTATTGGTCTTGATGTTCATTCTTCAAGTCATGATTGTCATGTGCAGGATCCAAAGACAGGGTAGATCATTAAGACAGGGCATAAAGAGGGATGATTGTTTGAACTTACCTCATTTAAGTTAGTCTAGTTGTGGTGTTACTACTACATTTGGAACTTAGAACTCTCGTTTTAGTCTTACTTCTCTTCACCATTTGAATTCTTCAATTTCCAGTGGGTTATTAGAATTTGTTAAATAAGAATATGTTCATTTTTCTGCCTTACTAGTTAGCAAAACATTATGCTTTACCTTTTAATAATACCAATTCTGCATCATCAACTCATTTTGATTTAATCCACTTTGATA
>JAOQMP010038565.1:0-11547 GCA_027563575.1 Erythroxylum pedicellare | reverse complement strand
AATAACACAAAAACAAAGATAATTATCTCTTCTTCTTTTTTCGTTTTTTTTTTGTTTTTTCCTTTTTCTCTTTTTCGAAACTGCATTCTAAGCATTTCATTCCATATCATATGACAAGCTATACAAAATGCACTTAAATACAAAACATCATACACAAGAGTCACTAATCACATGCAAGGCACACAAAGGAAAAAAGAAAAACAACAAACTTTGAAGTTAGCATCATTTTAAGAGTCAATCAAAGTTCCTTAAATCAAAAGCATCAACATCATTCCTGTACCACAATTAAGTATTAACTAAAGATCGAAATCTCTCAAATTACTACATTCTCATCATCATCATCAACCTTACAACAATCTAATTGTGTAAAAATTTCACACTTGCCCCACCCCCACACTTAGAATGGGCATTGTCCTCAATGTCCCAAAAATACTAAAAGCACAAAAGAGGGTTGGGAATATAAGTACTCCCCTAGATTGAAGACGCCATATGCAGCTTTGAAATGAATGATTATAGCTTTGAAAACATAGATAACAATGTTGAAGTGAAAGATTGCAACTTCCTTTTAAAACGCCTACAAACAAAACAAACCAAAGGAAACAAGTAAAACACTCAAAACAAACACCCAAAAGATATGTATAAAATAGAAAAGCACATAAAAGAAAGGGATACGAATGGGGTGCCTCCCATCAAGCGCTTATTTAAGGTCAGAAGCTTAACCCTTGGCATATGTACATCATCCATTATCAAATGGATGCTTAAGCCCAACAGGTAGTATGCTCAGACTCCGTAAGGAGCCTGGAGTAACTTCCCTTGAAGTCAGCTTCTTCTCACCACGATGCTCTATGACTTCTGATGTGTGGAGCTTCATCATTTCACCTTTATATTCTAATGTCAACTCATTTTTTTGGGCATCACCTTTCTCACACTAGGATGGTCTCTATAAGAGTATCGACAATGGGTATGGAGACTCGACATCCTACTTGCCACCTTTGATCTTCAGCTCGCTTACCCATAGCTCGTTCAACTCATATATGATTAGCAACTTTTCTTCTTCTTGCTTCTCTTCTTGTTCTTCTTCTTCTTTTAGATATAAACAACTAGGAAAAGGAAATCAAATTTGGTTAGCGATAACATGAACTGCATCGCTTACCTTAAGAGGATGAATATCCTCCATCTTTTCTCGAACTATAACCTCTTTCTCTCCTAACTCTGCTTGCTCTTCCTTTATTATTTTTAGGTTCTCCAAATTATCTCCACTATTTGAAGGAATGCATAACTCCTCAGCATATAACACCCCATGTTAGGGGTTAGAAAATTTAGGAATTTTAGTGCACTTTATGCTTTGCATAATTGAGTATTTCGCTATTATGTGCTTATAAAGTTTGACACAGACAAATTATTGTACATTCATTCATGACATTTTCTAGGTAAAATAGATTTATAAATGCGATTAAATTGCGAAAAACTCATTCGGTAACTATTGGAATTATTGAAAATTTTTTGGGAATATTAGGAATCTTTCTGGAAATTTTGGAGTATTAAGAAAAATAGACAAGGGGCTTTATGAAATGTGGTAGCCTATATGCGTGACAAGTGGTACACATGCATGGTGACATGTTGTAGTAAGATAGCAATATATGTAGATTATGTTTTGGTTAGGAAGAGATATTGAAGTTGTGTTCTTTCACTGAATCATTCAACACCGAAGTTTTCTTCCATATTCTCCATCAGTGAATAACTTGTTAATTAAGTTGCATGTGACTTTAAAGAGTTGGAGTGTAAACTAGTAAGTACCGTATGGCTTTTATGATTTGTGTAATGAATTATACATCACATACTTAATAGTTCGGTGTTTATACATTGAGGACACTTATTAGCTAAAACATGAGTGAGAATTTTGGGTATGCTGCATATGTTGCTGCTGTAAATTTTGATGATTGGTCTATTATAAGATGGAGTCAAAGTGATTTTTAAGCTTGAAAAATCACTAAAATGGTGCTTAGAAGGAGCTCAAAAAATGAATGAATGTTGATTTATAAATATACTCTATTTTTACTGTTGACATATGTGAATCTGTTGAGTGTCTATATAAATGAATTGGAATGAGTTTATGATAAGGAATGAGGATTTAGATGAGGTTGTGGTGTAGAATTATTTAAATTAAGTGTAAGAATTGATGAAAAATGAGAAGAAAAGTGTCAGATGAAAGAATAAAAATACGGTAGTGAGTGAAAGCTTGTGTAAGGTTTTGGTTTTCATGAATTATCATGCAAGCTTGCACTTGAATTATTTTGAGATTATACTGGAATAGAAATTCAAGAATATATGATGTGAGAATGAATAAAATCAATAGAAGATACAAAAAAAAAAAGAAACAGGTTGTTCAGTGAAGAAGAGAAGAAGATTGTAAGTCGCGATGGTGTTTTGTGCGCTTTTTCTGGAAAATGATTGTTTTTGAACATTTGTCATTCAATTCGATATAACTTCTTGACCCGATATCCAAACGATTTGATTCTTGAATCATTAGACTTATAACACGTTCTACCTCTACATAAAAATTTATAGCTTTCCAGATTGATTTTAAAAATATTTATTTAGTAAAACTGGGGGAATCTGTTGGAATAGTATGACCTCGAATATTCCACTGAACATACTTCAGTATTTGATTTATATCTTGGTCAGTAGAGCTCCGAATGAGATAATTATTGATTTTGATTAAACTAGAGTCATAAGAATACAAATTTTTTAAGAGATTGAATTCAAATTCTGCTTTTAAGAATTTAAGAATCTGATTGGAATTTGAGATAAGAATTCTATTGAAGCATAAATACAGTATGAGATCTTTGGAGTATAACTTTCAGTATATAGAACCAAATGGAATGAACTTGGTATGATTAAAAACTTAAGACTTGGGAAAACAAGTTTCTAGAAGGAAGTGTCATCAAATTACCTCACCTTACTGATGTGAATAATTGAGAAAAGTGTACCCAAAAGTTGGTTGTGAGGTAAATCTGGATTAAGCAATTGGGTACGGTTTCACATGATTGATCATGTGACAAGATTAAGGATAAGAAACTCTGGAATTTGTCATGAACATGCATCATACATATTCAGTATACATTAACGTGCTTAAATAATTTCATAATTATGCACACTAATGATATGTGTTTGTATTAAATATCATAGAGGAATGCATAAAGCGACCACTTCCAGATATTGCTGGGACTTTGAGGCAATAAGCAAAAAGGGAGATTTTGTAAGTAATTTAGATAGTCAATTTTGTACGGAGTTTTTGATAGTTTTGCTTTGACTATTTTGTTTGCTATTGATTTGGATCATTGAATGATTTGCACAGCTGTAAGAACGTGATATGCTTGAATACATGATATAAGAATATTGATTGATATGTGAACTAAATTTCAGACATTTTTGTTTTTAAATCTATTTAGTACTAGTTATGGGTAAATAGGCATGCTTAGAAGGGTTTACACTTCGATTCTGAGACTTTTTTCTCTCCTATGACACTTCGGTGTGAAGAATTTAGTCTCTCCTAGACATGTCAATGTCGAGACTTCAGTCTCTCCTGTGATACTTCGGTGTTAAGACTTCGTTCTCTCCTACACACTTCAATGTCGAGACTTCAGTCTCTCTTAATTAAGTCCTGTTATATACTTCTATAAATGGATTAACTGTCATCTAATTTTTTATTCTAAAATAGGCTTGATTTTTTATTTAAACAAAGATATTACGTTTTGATTCTGAAGGGTTTATAACCTCCTTTGATATTTAGTTCTGTTTTCTGTACAATTTTTTTTCTGAGATACACTTTTTTTGAATTGTTCATTTTGATAAACTATTATTGCATGCTTCTGTTATATCATGACTTTGTATAATTAGTTGTCAGTTATGTATAAATTAGTTATTACTCACTAAGATATATGCTTAGCACGGTGGATTTGCTATGTGTAGGTTCAGGGCAAGGATCATAAAAATTGGGATTAGTCAACTGCAATGGCCAATAGAGTCAGAGTCTTGTTTTGATAAAAAAATGTATTTGAGTTTATTTTGGCTTATATATAAAGTGTATGACTCTAAATTGTTGTAAGTTTTTGTAATAACTATGTTTCAGGTGGGTTTTGATTCGAAACAAGTTTGTTTTAAGTTCAACGTATAATATAATGTATGTTTGTTTTCAATTGCTTCCAATGGAAGATTTTGAAAGCTATACTTCCAAGAAATGTTTTGGATTGTTTGTACTATCTTGTGTGGCATCCACATATCCTCCTAGAGGGTATTTGGGCATTACACTTTTTGGTATCAGAGCATGGTTTAGGCAATTTTTTTTTAACCAGCACTTAACTATTACTTCTATTTGAGTGTGCATGTTGTGTTTTGGCCTAATGCAGTGTCCCATGTTTTGTTTATAGAATTAAAATGGATGGATCTCATGAAGCTATTGATGAGGTTGCTAAGAGTAATAATCTTAAGCAATCTTGTCCATCAATATCTGGACCTTCTGGAGGCAATCAAGGAGAAGCTGAGGAGATACCTCCTCTTACAGCTCAAGGAGAGGCTTTAGTAAAGTTGTCACAGGATATGATGATGCTATTGCATCGTATGACATCACCTAAGGCTACGATTGATTAGCTGAGGAAGTATGGAGCCAAGTAATTTATTGGGACGCCCTTAGAGGAATCAGAGAAAGTTGAATTCTGGATTGAGTAGGTTAAGAGGGTGTTGGATGGGATCAGTTGTCCATTAGAGCAGATGCTACACTGTGCTGTCTCGTTTCTTCGGGGAGCTACCTATGAATGGCGGAAGTTCATTATGACAAATCTGCAGTTACCTGTGCTCTTGAATTAGGATTACTTTGCCTAAGAATTTCAAGTTAAGTATGTGACAGAGGCTTACAAAAAGGATAAATGGAAGCAATTTTTGAACTTGAAGTAGAGAAACTTATCAGTTGCTGAGTATAATTGGGAATTCAATCGACTCAGTAAGTATTCCCCTAAATCTGTGCTTACTGAGGAGTTCTAATGTAACTAATTTGAGGATGGTTTGCATGACTCCATCAAGGAGCATTTAGCAGCGATTACTTTATTGAAATAAGTGACTTACCATCAGCTGGTAGAAGTTGCAATGAAAATAGAGAGGCAGGAAATGGTTAGGAGAGAAAGCAGTCAACAAAGGGGCTTTGTTAGAGGGGGTCAGTCCTCGAGTAAACGAATTCAGGAAAGTACTTCCTCTACACAAGAAGTTACCCAGAGATCTGGGACTTAAGGAAGGTGACAAAACTTTCCCTCATCGACTATTTCTGGTAGGGGTTCCTCTAGGGGCCAAGGTTCTGGTACCCTGGAGTGCCCTCATTGCTCTATACAACATTGGGGTGTTTGATGGAGGGCTATTAGTGCATGCTTCCATTGTGTCAGTACTGAGCACTTGATAGCCAACTGCCCTCTAAGATAGCCTCAGACATCACAAACTAGTAGGGAGGCCCCTCATGCATTTGCTAAGAATAGAGGATGAGGTAGAGGTCGAGGAGGATATAATCAGAACGGAACTAATCTAAGTTCCCACTCAAAAGCTGTGAATCGACCAACTGTGCCTTCTGCTTCGGCTCAAGCTTATGCACTAAAAGCCTGTGAGGATCAGGACACACCAGATGTCATTGTTGGTATTGTTTCTTTTTAATTCTGAAATGCATGCATTAATTGACCCTAGATCCACTCATTCTTATATCTATGGTGGCAAAATGTTTGATAAGAAAATGCCTATAGATCAGTTAGAGTATGACATGCATGTAACCAGTCCTCTCGGTATTAGTATGTTGGTTTATAGGAACTACCCTATTTTAATCCAAGGAAATAAATACGTAGCAGATCTGATCAATTTGCCTTTTCATGAATTTAATTTGATTCTAGGTACGGATTGGTTGTTCAAACATCAAGCAGTAGTAGATTGTGGTGCCAAGACAGTTATACTTAGGAAGCCTAATCAGCCTACAATAGTAGTACATGACATCCACACTAGTTCCTTAGCTAATGTGGTATCTACTATGCAAGCCCAAAAGCTCCTCAGGAAGGGATGTGAAGCTTATCTAGCTTTTGTGTTTGGTTCTAAGAAGGAGGGCAGTATATTGCCAGATATTCCTATAGTGAATGAATTTTCATATGTATTTCCTAAAGAATTACCTGGACTTACTCCTGAATGGGAAGTAGAATTGTCTATTGATGTTATGCTTGGCACCGCTCCTATATCTATAGCACCGTACAAAATGGCTCATACTGAATTGAAGAAGTTAAAGCTGCAGTTATAAGAGCTTCCGGATAAAGGGTTTATTTGACCTAGTGTATCATTGAAGGGGAGCACCAATCTTGTTTGTTAAGAAGAAGGATGGTACACTAAAGATGTCCATTGATTACAAGCAATTGAATAGAGTCACAGTGAAGAATAAGTATCGGTTGCTAAGGATTGACGAGCTATTTGATTAGTTGAAAGATGCAGGAGTGTTTTCAAAGATCGATCTATAATTAGGATACTATCAACTTCAGGAAAAGGAAGTAGATATACTGAAAACTAAATTTAGGACCCGTTATGGACATTATGAATTCCTAGTAATTCCATTCGGGTTAACTAATGCTCCAGCGGCATTTATGGATCTGATGAATAGAGTATTCAGGCCATATTTGGATTAGTTTATAGTGGTGTTTATTAATGATATCTTGGTCTATTCTAAGAATGAATACGAACATACTGAGCACCTTCGAATTATGTTATAGACACTGCGGGAAAAACAGTTATATGCTAAGATGAGTAAATGTGATTTTTGGCTTCAAGAGATATCATTTCTAGGGCATGTTGTCTCTTCTGAAGGAATTAGAGTTGATCCGAGTAAGATAAAAGCGATTATTAACTGGAAGCTACCACAAAATGTGACAAAAGTGAGAAGTTTTTTGGGTCTGGCTGGTTATTACTGCCAGTTTATGAAGGGATTTTTGGTGATAGCGTCCCCTTTAACTAAACTATTACAGAAAGGAGTGAAATATGAGTGGTCTGATATATGTCAAAATAGTTTTGATCAATTGAAAAGTATGCTTATTGAAGCTCTGTATTGGTTCAACCTACTTATAGTAAGGAGTATGTTATGTATAATTGAGAAATGGTTTGGGTTGTGTTTTGATGCAGGACGGACAAGTAGTTGCTTATGCCTCTAGCTAACTAAAGTCTTATAAACAGAATTACCCTCCACATGACCTAGAACTTGTTACAGTAGTATTTGTCTTAAAAATTTGGTGGTATTACTTATATGGTGAAAGATGTAGAATTTTCATTGATCATAAGGGTCTGAAATATTTGCCTACCCGGAAAGAACTCAATCTGAGACAACGGCATTGGTTACAACTATTTAAGGACTATGATTGTATTGTGGACTACCATCTGAACAAGGCTAATGTTATGGCTGATTCCTTGAGTCGGAAGACAATTTCAGCATTATTAATTAAACAGAAGGTATGGGAACTTGTATCTGATGGAGCTTTAATAACTCAGATAAAAGCAAGGCCTACTTTGAGACAAGAGATTTGTGATGCTCAGAGAGCTGATAATAAGTTACAACAACTTATTTTGGCTACTCAAGGAGGTAAACAGTCTAATTTTTCTATGTAAGGAGATGGTGAATTGTATTATACAGATTGGTTGTTTGTGCCACCTAATAATGAATTGAAGAAAAAGATATTGTTTGAGGCTCATAATATAGCATTTACTATGCATCATGGTGGAAACAAGATGTATCAAGATCTGATGCAACATTACTAGTGGTCAGGTATAAAACAGGATATTGCGGATTATGTAGCTAAATGTCTGATGTGCTAGCAGGTTAAAGCTGAGCACTAGGTTCCATCTAGTTTGTTACATCCAATTTCTACTCCTCAATGGGATGGGATAGCATTACTATGGACTTTGTTATTGGACTCGCTCTGACTCAAAGAAAACATGATGTTGTATGGATAATTTTGGATAAGTTTACCAGATCTGCTCATTTGCTGCTTATTTATCCTAACTATTCTTTAGATAGGCAGTAGATTTGTATGTGAATGAGATAGTGAGATTGTATGGAGTACCATTATCTATCATTTTAGATCATGATCCTCGATTTACTTTGAGATTCTGGAAAAGCCTATAGAAGGCTCTGGGAACTCAAGTTAAGTTTAGTACTAGTTTCCATCCTCAGATTGAATGTGTTATACAGACATTTAAAGACATTCTTCGAGGTTGCGTGTTAGAGTTTCTAGGAAGTTGGGATAAGTATTTAGCTCTGATGGAGTTTACTTACAGCAATAGTTATCAGACCAGCATTGGTATGGCGCCTTATAAAGTGTTGTATGCTAGAAAGTGTAGAACTCTGGTATCTTAGACTGAGTTGAGTGAAAGCAAGATGATCAAGCCTAAATTGTGAAAGATACTGAAGAAAAGATTCAGATTATTCAATAAAGGTTGAAAGTTACCAGTGATAGGCAGAAGTCTTATACTGATCTAAAAAGAAGGAATATTGAATATCAGGTAGGCGATAAGTTGTTCTTGAAAGTGTCACCGTGGAAGAATGTACTTCGATTTGGTAAGAAGGGTAAACTTAGTCCGCGATACATTGTCTCTTACGAAATTCTTAAAAGATTTGGACCAATAGCTTATCAAATGGCTCTTCCAAAAGAAGTGGCCAAGCTACATGATGTGTTCTATGTTTCTATACTTTGAAGATATTGGTCTGATGTGACATATAAAATTTTAGTGCAAGAAGTTTAGGTGCAAAAGGATTTGTCGTACGAAGAAGGGCCAGTTTCTATCTTAGCCCGAGAAGTCAAGCAACTTAGGAATATGCAAATACCATTAGTAAAGGTACTCTAGCATCACCATTGACTTGAGGAAGCAACATGGGAACCCGAAGAAATTGTGAAAGCTCAGTATCCGCAACTATTTATATCAGGTATGAATTTCGAGGATAAAATTTCTTAAAGAGGGAAGAATTGTAACACCTATGTTAGTGGTTAGAAAATTTAGGAATTTTAGTTCACTTTAAGCTTTGCATAATTGAGTATTTTGCTATTATGTGCTTATGAATTTTGGCACATACAAATTATTGTACATGCATTCATGACATTTTCTGGGTAAGATGGATTTATAAATGCGATTAAATTGTGGAAAACTCATTCGGGGATTATTGGCATTATTTCGGAATTTTGGGAATATTAGGAATTTTTCTAGAAATTTTGGAATATTAAGAAAAATAGACAAATGACTTTATGACATATGGCAACCTGTATGCATAAAAAGTGGTACACATGTATGGTGACATGTGGCAGTAAGATAGTAATACACATAGATTATATTTTGGTTAGGAAGAGATATCGAAGTTGTGTTCTTCACTGAATCATTCAACACCAAAGTTTTCTTCCATGTTCTTCATCAGGGAATAACTTGTTGATTACGTTGCATGTGATTTTGAAGAGTTGGAATGTAAACTAGTAAGTATCGTATGGTTTATATGATTTGTGTAATGAATTATACATCACATAGTTAATAGTTCGATGTTTATACATTGAAGACACTTATTAGCTGAAACATGAGTGAGAATTTTAGGTATGCTACAATTGTTGCTTCTGTATATTTTTATGATTAGTCTGTTATAAGATGGATTTGAAGTGATTTTTAAGCTTGAAAAATCATTAAAACGATACTTAAAAGGAGTACAGAAAATGCATGAATGTTGATTTATAAATATACTCTGTTTTTATTATTAACATACATGAATCTGTTGAGTGTCTATAGAAATGAATTGGAATGAGTTTATGATAAGGAATGAGGATTTAGATGAGGTTGTGATGCAGAATGATTTAAATGAAGTGTAAGAATTGATGAAAAAAGAGAATAAAAGTGTCAGATGAAAGAATAATGAAAACGCAGTAGTGAGAGAAAACTTGTGTAAGGTTTCAGTTCTCATGAATTATCTTCTAAGATTGCACTTGAATTATTTTGATACTATACTGGAATAGAAAGTCTAGAATATGTGATGTGAGAATGAAGAAAATCAATAGAATATACAACAAAAAAAATGAAAAAGGTTGTTTGATAAAGAAGAGAAGAAGATTGCAAGTCGCGATCATGCTTCAGCATATTCATGACTTTGTTGCTAAGTGTTGCGAGTTGCAATTGTGCTTCAGCTTGATCATGACTTTGCTTGCTAAGTCGCGGGTCTGCACGATCACAACTTTTTTCTGGAAAATGATTGTTTTTAAACATCTATCATTCAATTCAATATAACTTCTTCAACCGATATCCAAACGATTTGATTCTTGAATCATTAGACTCATAATATGTTGTTCAACCTCTTCATAAAAATTGATAGCTTTCTGGAATGATTTAGACATTTCTACTTTTGAATCTGTTTAGTCCTAGTTATGGGTAAATAGGCCTTCCTAGAAGGGTCTGCAATTGCTCCTGTGGCACTTCGATGCTGGGACTTTTGTCTCTCCTATTACACTTCAGTATCGAGACTTCGGTCTCTCCTGGACACGTCGGTGTCGAGACTTTGGTCTGTCCTAGACACTTCAGTGTCGAGATTTCAGTTTCTCCTATTTAAGTCCCTTTACCCACTTCTGTAAATGGATTAATAGTCATCTAATTTTTGTATTTTGAAATATGTTTGATTTTTGGTTTAAACAAAGATATTATGTTCTAATTCTGAAGAGTTTACCTCTTTTGATATTCAGTTTTGTTTTATATACAATTTGTTCTAAGATGCATTATTTTGAATTGATCTTTTCAATAAACTGCTAATGAATGCTTCTGTTATATCATGACTCTGTATAATTACTTGTCAGTTTATATATAGATTAATTATTACTCACTAAGATATATGCTTAGCATGATGGATTTGCCTCGTGTAGGTTCAGAGCGAGGATTATAAAGACTAGGACTAGTCAACCACAATGGCCAATGGAGTGAGAGTCTTGTTTTGATAAAAATGTATTTGAGTTTATTTTGGATTGTATATAAAGTGTATGACTCTAAATTGTTTTAAGTTTTTGTAATAACTATGTTTCAGGCTAGTTTCAGTTTGAAACAAGTTTGATTTAAGTTTAGCATATAATATGATGTATGTTCTGAATTGCTTTCAATAGAAGATTTTGAATGCTATGCTTCCGCAAAATGTTTTGCTTTGTTTGTACTATCTTGTATGGCATGCACATATCCTCTATTGGGCCCCGAATTGTTTTTTATTTAAGCATGATTTGAATAAATTTTGTAGTCTTGCTAAATAAATTATTTTGTTTGGAGTTTAATTAGCATGTCAATGTTAATAGGATTTTATTGCTTGAGTTGATTAAATTAAAGTGTTAAGAGTGTATAACCTAAAGGGCAAAATTGGTAAGTCACTTAAAGATGTGGATTATGAGGCATAAATGGGAGGGCAAAAGGGTCATCTTACAACCATTAAGAGTATAATTAGAACAAGAAAATTGTTGGCTTGTTAAGAAGAGGAGAAGCATC
>JAOQMP010038548.1:0-11548 GCA_027563575.1 Erythroxylum pedicellare | reverse complement strand
AAACATAGGGTTTCTTATTAGTCCATATCTCATATGGAATAATATCAACTTAATTTAAAGGGACTCTATTTAACAAATAAACAGCAATCTTGAGTTCATATCCCTAAAGGATTTTGGTAGATCTACTAAGCCCATCATTGACCTCACCATATCCAACAAGGTTCGGTTTCGACTTTCTGCCACACCATTATGTTACAGCATGTAAGGTGGAGTCTACTGGGATATTATCCCATTATCTCTAAGATAACTTAGAAACTCTTGGCTTAAGTATTCACCACCTCGATCTGATCAAAGTGTTTTAATGGTTCTGCCCAGTTGTTTCTCTACTTCATTTCTGAACTCTTTGAACTTTTCAAAGGCCTCGGATTTATATCTTATTAGATACAAATACCCATATCTTGAATAATAATTAATGAAGTATATGAAACCACCTTTGGCATGTATAGACATCAAACCATATACATCTGAATGTATTAAGTACAATAGCTGAGTAGTTTGTTCACCCTTTCCCTTAAAGGGTAACTTTGTCATCTTGCCTAACAAGTAAGATGCACATACCCTAAACTACCACACTTCTGTAGTTTAGTCATGTGTCTCTCACTTATGTGGCTAAGGCGATAATGCCATAAGTAAGATGATTTCACATGATATCATTTTTGTCTTTTATTGTCTTTGATATTTAAAACTAGATTGGACATATCTAATATGTATATTCCATTGCAAAATGAAACCATAGCATAAAGCATTCCATTCAACTAATAAAACAACCATGTTACTAAAATTTAAATGGAAACTAGCTTTTATTAAGACTAGAAACTAAAATAATATTCTTAGTCAATACAGGTACATAAAAGCAATCATCCAATTCTATTACAAGCCTACTAGGGAGTATCAATACATAAGTTTCATTGGACATATGCGGGTCCTACTCTCCCTTGTTAAGTTGTCTACTATTCCTGAGGCCCTACATATTAGTACATATGTGTGAGCCACAACGGTATCCAATACCTATATGTTATTATTAGAAATTGTATTAATATCAATAACAAACATATCTGACGTAGATAGGGCATTTGATGCCTTCTTTTGCTTTAGTGTCTCTAGATAGGCCTTACAATTCCTCTTCCAATGGCCATCCTTACCATAATGGAAGCATGTTCCCTTAGGGGTAGTCCCCTTAGCTTTCTTCTTGGCCACACTTCCTTTAGGCCTTATGGACATCTTCTTCTTTTGGTTCTTCGTCCTCGAACTAGAAGAGTCCACTAGCATCACAACTTTACTGTCCTTTCGGATAGATGGCTCAACTATTTTAAGCAAGTTGATCAACTCGGAACTCATTGTGTATTTTTGGTTCATCTAATAATTAAACACAAACTATGAATAATTATCAATCAAACTAGTTAGAATTAAGTATATACTTAATTCATAATCCATCAAAAATCCTAAGGAGGCTAACCTCTCAATATAGACATTCATCTTCAGTGCATATTGCACTAGAGATGTCCCCTTAGCCATCTTGGAGTGGAAGGGCAACCTCGAGGTCTCAAACCTTTCAGACCTAGCTTACTCATCAAATAGCTCCCTCAAATGATAGACTATGGTATTAGCATCTATAGCCTCATGCTACTTTTACAATTTCGGTGACATAGTGGCCAACATTATGCAGTTAGCCATCTCACTATCATCGAGATGCTTTTTGTATACCCTCTGATCACTATCAAAATCATCAGTAGTACGAGGATCGAGAAGTGGTTATTCCAAGACGTAACCTAGTTTCTCTAACTTGGGAATTATTCTCAAGTTCTTAAGTCAATCTAAAAAGTTGGGTCCAATTAACTTATTGTCTTCCATAAGTGAATATAGGTTCACACTAGTGTTCATGGTGTTGATTCTTACAACCTAATGCCAAAGAGAGAAATGGTGTTAGACTGTACGTAAATGCATGTCAATTAGGACTTTAATAACAAGCAGTATTGCTCCCGCTATTTTCTAATGAATCCATAACCCTCTATATGAATCCGAGAGAACATGTATAGAACTTCTTCTAATGGATCGATATCTAATATCCCTAAGAATGACCTTGGGTTTACCCAACAAACTACCTTAGCTCAATCGGTAGGTATCGGTCATACCAATTGCATTTATAATGCAATTATCGAATCTAGTGCTATCAACTATTGATGTGTGCACTCAAATTAACGACGAAGTTTTTTTATTGCTGCCGGAAAAAGGAGGAATCCTGCTCCTATTAACACAGGGACTAGAAGTGTAACAAAAGGTATAACCCACGAATACTGATATGTATATTCCATAATTTTTTTTAATTTATGTTTTAATTAATTGTTTCTTGTTTCTGATTCATCAACTTTTTTTTTAACTCTTGACACAAGTACATCTCATGTATACTACCCAACTTTACGTCTGTCCACGTTAACCTTAGGTTTGCCCAACAAATCAATGCTTCTAGTTAAAACGAGCCCATCAAGCCAAAAATCATATTTCCATAGATCGAACATATTCGTCTAAAGAGGGCTTGGGTTTGCCTAGTAACTGTAACTGTAACTCTAAAGGAACTTTGGTTCCCTCCATATTAATGGAAGGTGTTAGTTTTAATATTCTAAGTGAGTGATTTCTACTTAGCTCTCATCTAACTAGGATGGTCTTGTATAGATCAAATATATATATAGTTACTATAATTATATGGCATGATATGGACACCCCAATCATATTGGGCTTAAGTCCATAACCATCCATCATACAATTCCAAACAATCCTAACATGCATTCTCTAATGCATCAAATTAAACACATAAGTTTTGGTTGTGACAATTTATGGATCCTAAAATTTGGAAGTCAATTCAACTCTTTAATCGAATTGCTTACTAATTTAATCTTGGTTAATTTTGCATCTCATTTTGATTAGAAATTTAATATTAATCAAATTAAATTAAACTCCAATTTATAGAAAATAATTCAAAAATTAATACACCTTAAAATTAGTTATTTGATGTCAAAATTAAACACTTTAATTTTAACACATATGCCACTTTCTAGTCATAGTAGAAAATTTAATGCTCCACTCAAATTAATTCAAAATTAATTTAAAAAATTTTGAGAACATTAAATCATCATTCCATGCATCTCCAAGTCATTTCAAGTTCATGTAATTAATTTTGGAACCACCCAAAATCATTAAGTTAACCGAAACCACACCTAGATACATAAAAACGACAAATTTAACATTTAAAGTTTTTTTGAAAATTTAATTTTGAGAAAATTCATTTTTTCATACATAAGACATCAAAATAACACATTTTTATCATATAAAAATAGTTTTAAGGTTCTAGAACCAAAACATACACATACAAAATTATCAAACAAAACAGTTCCATCAATTTCAACAAAACCGACTAGATTTGTTTACTGTTTAAAAATTTAATTATAAAAATTTTAAATAATTATGGAAAACTTACAGAGGATTAAAAAAAATCTAAATATTTTTACATAAATTTTCCATAATTAAATTCCAAGAAAAACATGCTTAACTTTAATAATTTAGCCAACTAATATCATATGTTCTGTAAGTAAACAATTTTCATACATGTTGTATAAAATTCGAAAATAAATATTTTAATGACATTAAAATTAATTTTCAATCACAAAAACCATATAAAAACATCTCATGAGCAGATTATTAGAAGAAATTATTGAAAAAAAAATTCATAATTTAATTTCGAATTTTCTAATAATAGAACATCAGTTTTCACAACTATGCAATCCGATTGCACATATAATAGAAACTGCATCTAATAGGCACAAGATGACTCTGATACCACTATTGGGTTTTAATCTTGCATCACATGCCTCAAAAATAGAAAAAAGTAGGAGAAATATAAAAAAACCCGAAAAATCAAGAACTTTCAAGTGTCATTATATGTAACTTTAACAAAACATGAACTGAAGATGTGTACCTTACAATCTCCTTTGTTCTTCATTGTCTTCACCTCGTCAGGTTGTCATAAACCACAACAATTAAAGGAGGATATCTCTAATCATATCCATGCAAAGAGCAAAGCCTGAAACCTCTTAAGAAGAATGGCTAGAACATACACAATATGTTAGCTTTGTGATGTATTCTTTAAGAGAGTGTTTGTAGAGAGTGAGACAAGAAGATGAACATTTCACCAAAAAGTCTCTTGCTTTCGCACAAAAATTGATGCTTCTTACACCCTTTTTCCTTCCTCTAACCCCCAACATCAATGGAGAGCTAGTGGGAATTAAGTGACTTTTAATCCCACTTAATTTAACATGAAATGTCCACCCCTTCTTTAAAGGGTAATTTTGTCATCTTGCTTATTAAAGGGTAATATTGTCATCTTGCTTATTAAAGGACAATTTTGTTATCTTACCTAATAAGCAAGATTCACATGTTTCATATGATTCACAATCAAATGACCCTAAACTACTACACTTGTGTAGTTTAGTCATACATCTCCCTTATCTTAGATCCCCATCTAAAACCATTTTATTCATTCTTTGCATCTTCAATGCTTGTGACCCATTAGGTTCCTGGTTATGTTAGCCACTTGAATTAAATATTAATTCAAGCAAGTCATGAGTGGTATCTAGCAACACATTATGACCCCCAATTGACTGAAAAGTTAGTAGTTTGACTACGAACCCTTTCATAGATAATGTTCCCGAGCAATTTATCCTTTCACCATCTATACCGTACTTGGTTCATAGTATGGTTAAAGTGTCAACTGCTATTAGATTGACTATGTCACATCTAGCCCAAGCGATGTTAGTTCTTGTCCCTGAGGCTTATTACTCAATTGGATATGTCACTGAAGACTATCTTCATGTCATTTCCACTCTGGTTAGAGATTCCCAAGTAATGACTTTGACAAGATGCTGTGGGTATCATCTCCTTCTGTTAGCAGTGGTGAATCCTTTGTTGACTACTAAATTACCTTTGAATACCTGAAGCTGTACCCGGTCACCACCCTATGAGCAACCTCCAAGAGACAACAAAGAATAGAGTTAAAGTACATGATTAGTATCTAAGATATCCTTGAGCACCTCAAGTTTAAGGATATTTGCAAAATTGCTATGATGAGACTATCATTGACACTAAAATAGATTATCTATATCATTTTCTCGTGGCAGGTCATCCAATGTACTTACTACTCTTTGCAAGCATCCATATGTTAACTCTAAATAACTTATGCTTATAGCTTATAAGATCCACTGCTTGATCTAATCAAGGAGTGTAACATGTGCAAGTCTGTCCAAATTAATAATGTACCATATTATTAATCCTATGACTAGTTATAATTTATATTCTAACATAATTACACATGATAGGAATATCATTATCATGATCTCATCATCATTTCCTTCATGCTATGTAATGTATCAATGACTTCATTAATTTGATTTGAGATCATTATCAATTCATAAAGAACATGAACATCAAATTAACAAAAAAGCCTTCTTATTAATCAAAAAGATTTCTACAAAAAGTGCTAAAGGTGATTGCCTTTAGAGCACTTCTTTAACAATTTAGACTAGTGTTACAACATGCTACTGTTAGTTATACTATTTTGATAAATCTAAAAGTAAAAAACGTTCTATTAAAGAACTATTCATTCTACAGTGAATAGATAATAATATTCAAGTTTGTACAACCACCCATATATTTCATACTATAGCTACTACTCTTAAAAAGAAAAGTAGTCATTTTGGTAAAGGAAATATTGTTATCGTACTTGTTGTGTATTATGCTGTAGATGTTGAGGGAATAAATATTGTTTTTCCTAAGTTTCTAAATCTTTCACTTAAGGAAAGCTAAGACCTTGGAAGTCTAGCATATTAAACTTTGAGATATTAGTTCCAAAACTCATGTCAAATATAGGACAGGATAAGCTAGTTCGAGCTTCACACCAACGCAGCAACAAACTGAGGTCTCAACATATGAAGAAACGAAAGATGCTAAAAAGGAAGGTTGAGATAATGTCTTCAATTCAGTCTCTAAAAACAATATGCTTATGTAGAGATAGTGCAAGAACAATGACAACAATGATGTAGTATAAAGAAGATTCTTAAATACTTCAAGGCTCAGGGTGTTCAAATTCCTTCACCCACACCACCACCACCTTAATATCCAAAAGTGGTTTCATGCTCTAAACTTTCCTTTTAGTTATTTTTATTTTTATAGGTGTATTGTTTGGTTTCTTACATTGAGTACAATGTGTTGTCTATACGTGGGGAGGTTTGGTGCATTAATATATCATATGTGTGTGAATTTGGCATATTATATTTTGTTAGATTTTGTATTATGTTAACAATCTGTGAACATTTTGTTCCATATGTATGCTTTGTGTGAATGTGTCAATAGCAAGAATTTGCTAGAATTAGTTTAGCTTTGAACATGATCATTTAATTTATAAAGGCATATTGACTTAAGAATGTTGTGTTTTATACATCTTTAGATTAATTAGGAGATGAAACTTATTCTTCACTTAGGAAATTTGTGATATAAATTTATAATTGTAAGTCAATTGAATCAGTTAGCATTATTAGTAACCTTTCATGAGAATAATTGACTAAAAGAAAATGAGGTAGGTTAAGTAATTAAATAAAAAAAGTGTGCCAAGTAAATAACCATTCCACTGGCCCATTAGAAGCAAATATTGCGTTAAGAATAGAATTGGTAGCTAGTTAAGAATGTGACATAGCTGAATTACTAGGGGCACTCATGATAAAATGTTTACCTTCATGTCAAAAGGTTATAATGACATTCCAACCAAGCTAACTAATAAAAATGTGGCCTAGTTGAGTAACCAGGGGACATTTACAAAAAAAATTTGGCCTTTATGTTAAGAGACTAGATTAGTGTTAAATTAAAAGAATAAAAGGTGCTTAAATAAATAAAACTTACCAATATTTGAAAATAGAAAAAACTTTCATGAAAGGATACTAAGTGACAATTGCCTTTTTGATTAATCATTAATTGCAAATACATGTGTGCAAGTGCCAAAGGTGTATGAATAAGGTCTTTATATTTTGATTGATATGTATTTTCAATTCAAAGTACTTAGACATGAAAGGAATAAGTTAATACATAAGCACAATTTGAATGATTGATGTTTGCGGTTACATTAATTCTATAAGATTCAATGCCATTGCCATCATTGCATATTGTATGAATGTGTGCTTATGTGATTTTGTATGTCTTTTTTTTTAAGACAAGCAAAATTTTAGTGTCAGGATGTTGACAGGTATAGTTTATATTATGTTTTCCTAGTTATTTTATTATGTTTTTAGGTGTTTATTGGATGATTATCAAATCTATAGGATTAAATTATGTTATTGTAAGTGTTTGTTTATATTCTAAGTGTTTATGTAGTTTAGAGAATGAATTCAATCTTAATTTTATGCTTCATAAGGTGTTTGATGTGCCTATGAGTGTTAAAAATTAGATAATTAAAGAACAAGGAAGATGGAAAAGTACATAGGGCTGCATGGCCTCGATCAAGTTCGTGCCTATAGAGCACAATTATGGCAGAGAGGATAAACCCAACTCAAGATCATGACAGAGAGTTTCCAGAAGCGAGTTTTTCAACTATTTTAGGGTTTCGGGACATTTTTGGAACCAATCAAAGTGAAAAAAAAAAACCTAGTTACACCCCCAAGACCCTAACACTCTATGTAAGAATATGAAACTCACCAAAAAAGGCAGCAATCAACATCAAATATAGTGAGATCAAAAAGAGCTCTAGGAATTCTAGCTTTTCAAATCAAGGCTTCAATAGAGTTTTTCTTCTTTTCCTTTAGTTATTTCATTATCCTTGATGTGTAATCAGAATTGTAAGATGTTAAACATGTTTATGAAGATCTAAATTTCATATTAGGATTTACTCTAGATTTATTTTATGACTTTTATTATTGTTGATTTTAATACATATTGGATGTTTGATAATTGTTCATACATAAACTTGACAACAAATCAAGAGAGTGATTCAAAAGTAATCAGTGTTGGATTATACGAGAGTTGGTAGTTTAATCGACCCACAATTATCAAATTAACAATCATTTAAAGAGAGATCTTATTTGAGAAATTAATTTTCCAATAGATAGTTCAAATCTAATTGAAAACGTTAGGGAAAGTTTGTGAATCGAGTGGTTGGAGATTTAGAAATTTCAAATTCAATTAGGTTTAATTGATTAGATCTTGAGAGAGAGAGAGAGTATAATTAATACCTTCGAAAATCTAGGATCAAACATATAAAATAAAGAAAGAATAAGTCCTTAGTATTCAATCTTGATCACAACCTGAAATTTAATTGGCAACTCACTTGTTATTTAAATTATTAACTTTTTTATTATTTTTAATTTTTTTTAATTATTTTTATTCAAATCACATTCTAAATACCTTAGGCAAAATTAGGTTCAAATTGTTAACTTTGCATAATCCTTGTTAGAACCATAACCTTATATACTGTAAAGTTATCAAATTCAATTAGGGTTAATTGATTAGATCTTGAGGGAGAGTAATCAAAACATTAGGAAATATCAAATCAAACATAAATTGAATCAACAAGATTAAGGGAATCAAAATAAAGACAGAATAAGTCCTGAATATTAAACTTTGGTCAAACCCTAATTTTATTGGCAACTCACTTATTGAATTTCTTAATTGTGTCATTTATTTTTTAATTTATATTATTTACTTTAATTTAAATCAATTTCTTAATACTTAAGGCAAAGATTAGATTCAAATTGTGTAGGTTTTCATTATCCTCATGAGAACGATAACCTTAATACTACCCTATATGATCCTTATACTTGCAGGTATTGAGAGTATTATTATATTTAAAACTTACTCAACAATATGCAAAGGTTAAATGGCAAGATATATGCTTACCCAAGAATTAAGGGGTCTAGGCATTATTCCTATTAAGATTAATAATGGAGTCTTACTGATGAAGAGGATTTGGAGACTCCTAATAGATTTTAAAAAAACTTTGTGGATGAAGTGAATCCATTTATATTACCTATCTAAGGAAAGTTTTTGAAAGGTCATCTTTAAAGCTAACACTTCCTATATAAATGCTTCACATTCTTAAGTTAAAGGAACAAGGATAGAATTTGAATCTAAACTTAGCGATGGAAATTTAAATAACTTCTAGTATGACAATTAGAATAATTCAGGTCCTTTAATGAATATTATACAACTCTCCAATATTAGAGAAAATATTCTAGAGTATATGTCTATCAAAGAAGTTCTAGAAGATAAAATATATGGCTATCAAAGAAGTTCTAGAAGATAATATCTAGAATATTTCTAACAGAATACATATAGAGATTATGGATTTTACCCTAAACTACTCCCCTAATCCCTAAAGAAAAGATAAGATCATATGAAAGAGCCATGCCTTAGGGAAATTAACAAACTCATCCTACAAGAATTTACTCAGGCATCAGGGTTTAAAGGTAAAATGGAATAAAAATGTTTGGTTTAAGCAATCACTACGAAGGACATTCTTTATATTATGGTTTGTAATAAAAATGTGGCTTACTACATTGATAGGTTGAATGCGAACTATAACATCTCCAAAGAGTTGTGTACTCCTACAATGGACAAGTTAAATCAATTAATCATTTATTTTTTGTATTAACTATATGGTAAAAGCTGTAAGCTCTTTGCAGCTCAAAAGTTTATCAGGAGAATTGGCCAAACATAGTAGGTTGGATCAGTCAAAAGAAAAACATAAGCAAAGGTGATTTCTTAATTTATAAAATTACTTTTGCAAATGATATTTATGACATATATGGAGAAAGACAACAAAGATTATTCCTAGGTAAAACAAATCTAAGCTACAATATTCTCCAGTAATTGATATATCAAATTAGTGAGTAGCTTATTACAAATAAAATCCACCATATTTGCAGTATAGGTTAGCTTTAAAATGAGGCATAATCAAATGTTAAATGGATGCAAAGATTAACTATAGGAGTATGTATAAATCTTATATACCAAGTGTTCATGCTTTGAATGAATAAGAACTTATTAAATGATTTTAGAAAATTTTATGAAAAGGATATGTTATAGAGATCAATAACATAAAGAAATTCAGTACTTTTCTTTTGATAAAATTTCTTCTTAGTATTGGTAATTTAATTGTTTTCCTCTTT
Organism: Erythroxylum pedicellare; assembly: GCA_027563575.1. NCBI lineage: Eukaryota > Viridiplantae > Streptophyta > Magnoliopsida > Malpighiales > Erythroxylaceae > Erythroxylum > Erythroxylum pedicellare. The sequence goes on along the minus strand of JAOQMP010038548.1, from coordinate 1,349 downwards.
GTACACTATTTTAGGCTTGTATAAACTAGGTTCATAAACTTCAACTTGTAATTTTCCTTCCTTTTAATCTATTTTTAATTTTAAAAAAGGGGGATGAATGTATCATCATAATCCTAACCATATTACTGGGAGAACTCACAAGCAATAAGACAAGCTTTATACCTATATACTATCCTCTCTCTTTAATTTATAAACTCATTTAAAAGTTATTAAATCAACATCCATTGGTTTGGTTTTAGTATAAGCTCTCATGATTCATTCTTGTTTAAGGCTAAATTTTTTTCTTACATTACATCTTCCTATTAAGAAATCAATTTGGATTCATTATAAGATTTAGGCTCAATTTTCACATAAACATCATATAAAGAAACAAGATATAATAGAAAGATGTGTTGGAACGAAAAAATAAAGCATGCATGATTTGGATAAAATGGTAAATTTCAAAAAATTTTAGAAATCAAACTTGTAGCAGAATCAATATAACCAAATCAATATGCATAGCCATATATGATACGGTATAAGGATAAACATTTGCATAAGCACAAGATGAAAACTATTACCGACTCCTTCGCTACAACTTTAACTCCTCAATGTGCTATACTATCCACAGAAATGTATCCTCTCCTAAGTGATGTATCCTCTTCTCATTATTGTATCCTCTTCTCGATATTATATCCTCGACCAATCTAATATACCACTTGTTCTTCTTGGACAACTTGGATAAAAGGATCCTTTGGTAGGAAAGGAGAAGAAAAGTTGAAGAGATTTTGCGTTAGAAAAAAGAAGCCAATGATGAGACACTTCTCATGCAATTTTCGGCTCACACATATAAGATATGAGAGAGAGAGATAAAAAATCAACAACACCTTATCTTCCTTCTCTCAATTTTGGTTAAGCCTGAAAGGAGGAAGTGAAGTGCAACCAATGCATAACCTCCTTCCTTAATCAATCATAAAGAAGACAAGAAATGAGACTCTTCTCATTTATTTTAAGATGGCTATATAAAAAGACCATTAACCTAAAAATACATATGAATTTCAATTTTGTGATTAAAAAAGGAAGATGGTCCATCAAATGCACCTCTTTCTATTTTAATCCAATGAATGCTAATAGGTTACATGCTATCATTAAAAGACCACCATTAAACTATTTAATGATAAGGTTATTACTCCATTTAATGATGGTAAAGCATGTTAAAAAATCATCTTAAATGTAGCAAACCAATGCTAAATGTGCAGTTGCACATTTAGCCCATTAAAACAGAAATTGTACCTCCATTTATCTTTAATAACTTTGTTTTAATTTAATTAATCTAATTAATCAAATTAAACCAAAGCCTAGCCCATTTC
>JAOQMP010038539.1:0-11548 GCA_027563575.1 Erythroxylum pedicellare | reverse complement strand
TTGATGGACTAGCTACCCATCAAGTCTTAACACCAAGATGAGATCTTGTGTGTTAATCACCATATAAAGTAAAACGGAAGATGTAGAAGGAAAAACCAACATAAGGGCAAAACGGTAATTTTACCCTTTGTTGTGCGGATGGCTACAATAAAGTTCTAAATAGGGTTTGCAATTAGACATAAAATATGTGTTCTCGTAATATTTAGTAATTCAAGAGTTCAATTAATTGCCTTTAGTAGAATGATATTTAGTTAACAAGCTAGAATTAATTCTAATGAGATTAAATCAATTCTAGGCTTATTGGAACTTGAATTATTAAAGTCCAATAAGATTCCCCACTTAGCTTCAAGGAAGGTTATCAAGCTAAATAAGAAATATAAATGGAGGTTTTAGAAGCCCATAATTTAATGTTGGGCTTGCACTAATTAATGGTTGATTTGAAGCCCAAATGTTCATTTAGAAATGGGCTAGACTTTGCTTTAATGTAATTGATTAGATTAATTGTAATAAAACAAATTTTTTAAAGAAAGGACTAGCAATTTCGGTTTTAATGGACTGATTGTCCAGCTGCAGATTTGACATTAAATTGCTAAATAAAGATGGTCTTTATTTTGGTTTATCATCATTAAATGGAGTTATGAACTTACCATTAAATGGTTTAATGGTTATCATTTAATGTTGGCATATAACCTATTAGCATTGATTGGATTAAAGAAGAAAGATTTACATTGGATGTACCATCTTCCTTCTTACATCATCGAAAACCAAAATTAACATGATAATATTAGGTGATTGGACTTTTCATATAGCCATCTTAAAACTAATGAGAAGAGTATTGTTTAATGGTTTCTTTATGTTTGATTAAAGAAAGATGTGATGCAATGTATGCTTCCCCTCTTCTCTCTTATCATGTATAACAAAATTAGGAGTGTAAGAAAGGTATTCTTGCATTGTTTTGACCAACTCTCTCCTCTCACCTATGCATGGTCAAAACTTAGTATAAGAAGTGTCTCATTGTTTCCTTCTTTCTTTTAAGAAAATACTCCTCGAAAGTGTTTCTTCTCCTTTTCCACCAAAGGATTTGGTTAACCAAGTTGTCCAAGGAGAACAAGAGGTAAATCAAATTTGTTGAGGATACAATAACAAGGAGAAGATAGATTGACAAAGCAAAGGCTTTGGATACAAGAAGAGGGAGAGGATAGCGCAGCAAGGAATTAAAGTTGTAGCAAAGGAGTGGGTAATACTCTTCATTTTATTTATGTCTACTATTATCCTTATACCATATCATATATAGATTGGCATGATGATTTGGATATATTGCTTCTTCTGCAAATAATATTTCTAAAAAGTTTTGAAATCTACTGGTTTTCCAAATATGACATGTTTTCTTTTTCTGATCCAACAATAGCATCAAATTCTACGTTTAAACCTGCAAAAAAATCATAAATACATTTCTTTTCCACATTGCTGCATCTTCACTACAATACATTTGGATATATTAATAATGATCCATTTCTTGCCACAAGCTTTGTAAATGACTCGAATATTCAGTGATAGTCCAAGTCTCTTGTTAGCTGCTGAAACTTTTGTCCTAATCTTATAGATTTGTGTAGCATCATTAACTTTGGAATAAGTCTGTCGAATAGCTTCCCATATCTCCTTGGCAGTTCCTAGGAACATACATGTGTCATTAATTTCTAGCAGCATTGATTTCCATAACCAAGATCTAACTATGGAGTCTTGTTCATCCTTTGCTGCAAATTTTGGGTTATCCTGTGAAGGACCAGTACCCAATAAATGGCTCAATTTCCTGCTCCCCATTAGGAATGTGCGGACCAGTTGTGACCACTTTAAATAGTTCTTCCAATTCAATCAGTATGTAACTTGAATATTCTATAAATCTCTGGGTATAATAACAGAACTCGACAAAGGGGCTAATGATTTCAACAGAACTGCTAGGTGATTCTAATATAATTAATTCGGTAAGACTAAGGAAAGGAGCAAGAAAATTTAAATGGTAAGGGTAGGACGTTTAGAGGGACAGTGGGGATGAGACTCTCGGTCAATATGACCAGAGAAAAAATTAGAGTTTTTAGGAAAGAGCCAATAGCTCTAATACCATGTAAAATATTAACAAAGAAGAGACAGTTTCATTCTTATAATCGATAGGTTACAACCATAGTCAATATATATACAATTGTCTATACTAAATATAGTATCAGATTTCCTAAGATACATAGAAATTTGTATCTTATTCTAATCCCTAGAAATTAGGGATTTATATGATTTCTATAGCTATATAATCTTCTAGATAATGCTACATGATTCTACATAATCTGACAATCACACCATGGTTGTTTCTTCCTTTCTCCGTCTTCATCAGTTCCTCATGAGTTCCAAGAGATAAGAGTTGAGTTTTTAGCCTCGGTTGGTGGTGCAACATTGCTGAGCATGATTCTTCTTCTGTTTTCCTCATGTCGTAACTCCGAAAAAACCTCACGAATTGAGGGAAGTGGTTTTTGGCCAAGAATTCTTCCTTTTACCTAATCTAAGCTCTTATTTACTCCTGTAAGGAACATAGAGACACGATCATTCTCTTCTCTTTTCTTATACCTTGCACAATCATTTGGATTCTCCTATTCATCTTCATAACATTGATCTAGTTCCAACCAAAGAGCCACCAACTTATTGTAATACATGGTAATCTCAAGATCTCTTTGCTTGGATTGTCGAAGCCTTCATTTTAATTCAAAAATCTGTGCAGAATTCTTCAAGAGTACATTTTCTGGATGGAGTCCCACACTGTTTATACTACTGGCAAGAACATGTTTGGCCTTGCAATTATTGCCTCCATCAAATTGAGAAGCCATGTTGTTAGCAAGGAATTTTCTGCCCTCCATCTTTTTAAGTTAGGCTCCTTTTTTCTGGTTGCTTCTCTTCCCTAGTGATGTACGAGAGCTTTCCTCTGCCTTTGAGTAGAAGTTTGACAGACTGAGACCAGTCAAGGTAGTTTCTTCCATTCAATTTTTGAACGAAAATTTGTAAATCAGAACTGGTGTTTATATTATCAACTCTAGCATAAAGAGATTTGTCTGGGTTGGTTTTAGAGGTAACCTATGATGTGTTTTAGGTTCTGCTTGCACCAGTCCTGGTAGTCTTTTCCATTTTTCTGATTTGAACCCTATGGCTTTGATTCCACGTAAGATTTTTCAGGACAACTTTATTTTCTCTCATTTTTATTTATGATAGAATACATTGAATTTATAGGATACTTTGTACCCTCGGAAAAGACTAATAAAACATAAATATTCTAAATATAGTAACTAAAATATACACTACCTTATTTCTAAGGATCCCCAATTTATAGATTCAGGTCCTTTATTCAAAAATAGAAACAACTAGAAATTATGAAAGAAAATCAAACTAAATCTTTTATTTTCTAATAGTCTAAAAATCTGACTTCAGAGTGGATAACTATGGAAGAGAATTGCTTGTCGCTGTGAGCTCAGGTTTGGAAGCCTCTGAAGCAGTTGTAAACAGAAGATCTACCTTACAAGTGAAATGATGGGAAGCTTATGCAAGGTTATACAAAAAAGGTTAAGCTACTTTCATTTTTCTTCTTCTCACTTAGTGCATGCTAAGTAAATTTTTTTGCAATTTGTGAAAAAATTATGTAGCTCAAGTTTAATTTGAAAGTATAAAGACTAAATGATTTTTTTAATGGAAATTATATGAACTTTAAAATTGTGTTAAACTTTTGTTGATATTATAAGCTTAGAAGAGTTTATAAGGACATATTTTAAATGTAATCCTTTTGGTTTGCTTTCTCTTCTCCATTTTAGGTCTTGCAAAGGCTACATAATGTGACAAAGTTTTGGTGTGGATTTTCATTTGCGTGCAAGTTTGTTGCTGACCCTATTATTAAAGTAATCTATATATAGAGTTTTAAAATAATTTTCTTGCTATACTTTCGACTAAGATCTCTCAGTTTCGCTAGGGGTAAAACTTTCATGAATATTAGCTTAAAATAGTAAGATATTATGGAGAATTTGATATCTTCGTTTATTAATTATAGTTTGCATAACTATACTATTGTACATAGGGCATTGCTCCCTGATATATGCTATCCTTGTATTTTGATTTCAATTTCTATTTACAACTTCCATGAATTTAATGCCTGCATTTTATTTAATTAGTGATCAGCTGAATGTTCAAAGCAAAACTTAGTACCTTTGACTAGATTAAAAAATTTGGTGTAAAAAATACATCAAAAATTTTGGGTTGTCTTATTAATATGCAAGCTCTCCCTGTATAATAGTAGGTCATTCCATTTTTTATAATAGAATCCCTAATATAAGATGTGCACAAGATTCTCCTATATAGAGAATATGACCTATTCTGATCCTTTAGATCTTTCCTATACAACAATAGATACATAGGAAGAATTGTACACTATATATGATTACCACCATTAGGGGGAAAACAAAAACCTTTTGGATACCATTTTGAAAGATGCTTGATGGCAATGTTAAATGGAATATTTTAAATGATTGATGCAAGAAAAGTGATGGCATATGTGAACTTACTTTGTTGTATTGTTTAGAATTTATCAATGACCTACTGGCTTGTTGTATTTCCAAAGCAATTAGTTGTAATGTTGGTTTTGAATTGGTAAAACTCTATCAAAGGAGGATTTTATGTAGCTCTATCGAAGGAAAATGTTGTGTGTTTAATATAGATATGAATTTGAAAATATATCCTAAATTAGGATCAATTAGTTAATATATATATAGTAGTTAGGTTATTTTTAAGGGTTGAAATTTAATATATATATAGTATTTATGTAACATCCCATGTTCGGGGCTAGACCCCAAAATAGTGAATTGAGAGTAGAGTGAGAAATTAGTTGTGCATTTCATGCTCATGCATCATAATATATTCACAAACATGTGAATATTTATTTTTGATATATTAAAATAATTGTCTATGCATTCACTAACATTTTCCAGGTATAATTGATTTATAAATGCGACTAAAATGTGAATTGTACGTTGTTTTTGGTGAAATTTTATTTAGAGAGTATTAATATTACTTCAAAATTTTTGATGAATTTTAGAAAACTTTTGAAAATGTGGGGTATTTTTGGACTAAGAAAAATAAGAGATAAATAAATCAATAAAATTGTGACACATATAGAACATGCAATATAGCCACGTAGTGTATGGCTTCGGTACAGCTCATTCCTCTGTTGCTATCTCTTCGCTGAAAGCATTGTTAAACAAAAACAATTTTCTTCTTGTTTACCAACACCAAAACACCAGACGTTTACTCTGTATACTTGATTCACTCACACTAATGAAAGCTTTATTAAATCATGTCAGATTGTGTAGCAATATCTAGAAGATTGTATAGGATTAATATAAATCCCTTATTTTTAAGGATTATGATAAGATACAGATTTCCATGTATCTCAGGAATCTGCTGTATATTTAGTATAGATAATTGTATATATATATTAGGTATGTAACCTACAAATGATTAAGAATGAAAGTATTCTTCTCTGCTATTATTCTACATGGTATCAAAGTTGTTGGCTCTTTCTTAAAAAAAACCATGATTTGTTCTCAGGTCATACTGACCAAGAGCTTCATCTCTACTATCCCTCTCAACGTCCTAGACTTATCACTCAATTTCTTACTCCTTTCCTTAGCCTTCAACCATGACAGACTCACCTAATAATTCTGTTGAAATCATCAGCTCCACGATCGAGAACGTTGTTACTGCCATACTAGGAGATTTGCAGAATATTGAAGCTACATGTCGATTGAATGGGAAAAACTATTTAAAGTGGTCACAACTGGTCCACACATTCCTAAAGTGGAGAGGGAAATTGAGTCATTTAATGGGCACTAGTCCTTCACAAGATGATCCAAGATTTGCGGCATGTGATGAACAAGACTCCATGGTGATGTCTTGGTTATGGAACTCAATGCTAGCAGAGATAAGTGACACATATATGTTCCTCGAAACTATAAAGGAGATTTGGGAGGCTATTAGACAGACTTATTCAAAAGTTAATGATGCTGCGCAGATCTTCTAGGATGACTCACAGTATGCTCCTATATGTTATTGCCTGGATGGTCTAGCAATGTCTGAATAGCATCCAATGAGCTCCTCTATAACATACAAAACACATTTACAAACATCACACTTTTGCACAAATGTATAATTATTCCTTTATGCACATATACTTATATAAAATATGCACAATGCATGCTCATTGACAATTCTGAGGTATCTTATTGTTATCCTTATTATCAAATCATTCAGATACCAAAGCCCTTATTAACATCACTTGTATTTATAATTTGGAACACAACGAATCAATGTGAAATCAATTTCATAACTTAATTGACCACTTCAGATTTTTCTAACAACATACTTACGAGTCAACTTTACATAATTAATCTAATAAGGTAGATGAAAAAATTAGGCAATACTTCTTTGTAGAATTTTTCTCCCAAGTCTTAAGTTTCCAATGATACCAAGTTCATTCAATTTGGGTTAGTATATTGAAAGTTATTCTCAAAAGATTTTAAACTATTCTTAAGCTTCAACAAAATTCTTATCTCAAATTCCAATCATATTCTAAAATTCTTAAAGACTGAATTACAATTCGACTTCTTCATATAAGTTGGATCCTATTTCCCCATTTTACTTCAAATTAAAGGTCATCTCATTTGGAGCTCTACAAGACAAGATATAAGCAAAATACCGAACTCTGTTCAGTAAAATATTCCAATTCATACTATTCCAACAGATTCCCTAACTTTGATTCAATAAATATTTTTAAATTAAATTCATAAGGCTACCAATTTTAATTGAGAGGTATAAAAATGTGTTAGGAATCTATTGGTTTAAGTTTCATGTCATTTGAAGGTCGGATGACAAAGTTATGGCCAAAAGAAGCAAAGATGTTCAAGGTGAGTCACTTCGGGCAAAGTGACTTTTAACTCACCATGCAATGTCACCGTTGTGCTTATGCATAAGGGTGACTTCCCTCTTACTATAGGACACCATTTTCTACATGTTTTTGCAGAATTTTTCCCTCTCTTCTTCTACACCGAATTTCTCCAAACTAAACATAACCTTTTTTCCAACTCAAATCCTTCTAATTTATAAACTATGCATTTCTATACCCAAAACAAACTCTAAACAAATCCGATTCAACTTTACACTTCAAAAATCAAAAATCCAAAACTCCAACTATTCAACACAATACAATAATTTCTGAATATACAAATTTATACAAAAAATAAGAAAGTACAAATGCAGACGTGATTTGATCCCGACCTCTATATCTGACTTGTATGTAGTAGGAATTCTCCGATTTGTCTAACGAGGTACTCTTCAAACCTAAAAAATAATTGCAAATTTTAGGTGAGTTTTGCGAACTTAATGAGTGACCATCATCGATGGCTCACCTAGTCACATATCACATAGATCACATTCACAACATTTCACATTTCACAAGAAATACAATTTACTTATTCATATTCTGCATATACTATCCCATATAGGGCTCATTAAACGTTGAGCCTGAGGCTCTGAATCACTTTTGAGCTCAAAGCTCTTTTTCACTCGTTGATCTTTAAGCTCTAATCGGTAGCTACTATAGTCACAACTGCCATTATGTTTCATGCACTCATGAAATGAAATGCATCAATCACATATGATCACTTATTCACTTTCACATATCAATCACATTTGCTTCTAAATTTTAGAAACATCTGAATGTAGACATTTAACTTGCACAATCCATTTATGCAAGATACACATACATCATGATTTGTACAATCATAAGTGTTCAATAATGCACATGTATGAAACGAATCATGTACAATGCACGTTCATGATAATCCTAGGTATCTTTCCTTTAATTTCATTAAAAAATCATTCCCATATCAAAACTCATCAAAGTATAATTTATACTTAGGTTTAAGCTTCACTCAAACCATTGAAATCACAATTCATTTCCCATTGGCTTACTTTAAGGTTTTTCCACGTCACGCTTTCAGGTCTACTGTTTCCATCCAATTAGAAAGTGAAAATGATGTAATTTGGTCATACTCTCTTCTATAAAATTGTTCTTATAAGTTTATCTTTTCATTGACACCAAAATCACTCAATTTGGTTTAGTAATTTGGAAGATATGCCTCAAACATTATTGGGTTGTTCATATTCAAAAATAGAGTACTATGAACAACTTCCATCTGGAAATTCAACATCTTAGAGACTGAATCATAATTTAACTTCTTGAGGAAATTTGTAGGCCTATATCTCTATGTTACTACAAATCATAAATCATCTCATTTTAAATCCTATAGATCCATATATAATCAAAATACTGAGGGGTGTTCAGTAAAACAACACCAGTTCACACCATCCCAATAGATTCTCTCACTTTCGTTCTATCAATATTTTTCAAATCAATTCATAATGCTACCAATTTTTGTGTATAGTTATAAAAATTTCTTATAAATCTAATGGTTCAAGAATCAAGTCATTTGGAGGTCGGACGAAGAAGTTATAGCCAAAAACCTATCAGATGTTCATCAGCCTCTCAAAACTTCAAAGTCGCAACTCAGTCTAATTATACCTAGAATTATTCATGAATGCATGTACTATTATTTTCATGTGCAGAACAATTCACTATTCATGTATATGTGTATGCCATATTATGCATGAGCATGAAATGTGTTTCCTACTTTCTCAACAATTCCTCTTATTTATTGTTTTTTCCTTAACATGGGTAACGGGATGTTAAAAAGTATTAGTTAGTGGATTATTCTATCCAAGAAGATCAGATTTCAATCTTTTGTGACAACACAAGTGCTATTAATCTCTCAAATAATCCAATACAAAACTCAAAGGTAAAGCATATTAAAGTTAGACATCATTTTATAAGAAACTATGTATAGGGAGGGATCATCAATCTACAATTTGTTGAGACAAATCAACAATGGGCAGATATCTTCACCAAACCTTTAAGTGAAGACAGATTTAAGGAAATCAGACGAAACCTAAATACGGTGATGTTAAATGACCATTCATCTGAAACTCCATGATCCAAATGATTCGTCCAATAGAAGCTGAAAAGTCGTAAGTTTTCAAGTTAAATAGTAATGGTAATTTTCACTCAGTAGTTTCAATTTCATGATTACCGGAGGATTAGTTAAAAATGTTACAAATGGTAACTTTTCATAAGTGCTTATAAAAAAAAAAAAGGAAATCATCTCAAAATTCTGTAACACCTTGCACTCTAGAATTTTCTTGAAAAACTTTGAAACCTACTTGCTTAAATTGCTTTCAATAAAGACAATCTAACCCTTTGTTATAAACTTCACATCCTTCTTATTTCATATCTTTATCTCTTTTATATACTAACCTTGTTTCTTTAAGCAAAATACATTTGTATTTAGTGTTTATTTTTTACAGACAAAAAAATGTTGAAATCTCTTATCTATAGGAGACAAGTCGATTTTACTTCCTTGAAGAATAATCAAATGAATATCGAACCAGAGATTGAAGCAGTTATGCAACATCCCACTACCACACGGTACATACCCAAACATTCAAGAATATTCAAGAACATATCCTATGATAATGGCATGTTAGAGCAAAAACAAATCCAACTTACATATGGCTTCATCTAACATAATCAGAAGTCATCAAATTTTAAAACCATTCATTGCATTCATTCACAAAGTCTACACTGTTTCAATTAGACGAATATTTACAAAACCTCATATAGGTTCTAACAAAAACTACAAAATAAAAGCTATAACTCTCTGACGTTAGCTGACAAACCTCTGAGCCATAACTTAGTCCAAAAAGTTTTTCTAATCAAGAATAAACACTAGGTCTCCTGTCTCATTCCTGAAAAATCACGTTGTAATTTTTATGAGTTTTGCAAACTCAATGAGTGAATCATCATAGATGAGTTTACCGGATTCACATACATAAATCACATAATTTAATAATTATTCATCCAAAATCATGAATATTTCAAATACTCACATTGTCATAGCACATCATTTAATCAATGGGAATTAGATCATGTATAAACACATACAAATGCAAATGAGACTCCATATTCATTATTAATATTGTGACCGAGTGCCTATCATATATACAAATACTGGACCATTGGGCTCAGTCAGAAACATATATCATGGAGCATAGCTCTACGTGACAAATCATATATTATATAGCAAGCTCTACGTGTAAGCGCTTGATATTGGCCACTCCGGTCACAACGTCTTTATCTGAGCATGAATTTTATGAAATGCATCAATTTAGAATTTACCACATATCACAATCATGTATAATAGCATAGTCAAAATTTCATAATCATCGGACCTAAATCTGGCATTAAACTTTCATTGAGAGTTCACATAGCATAATACAATCAGAATTATCAAACAAATCAAAACACTTCCAATACAGTCCCAAATATATACTCCTCAGATTTTATGTTTGGAATTCAGAAACAATCGCAACAGTTCAATAACTGGAAGAATTAAATCAATCCTAGGAAATTCATCTAGGTTAACTCACAGTATGCTCCAAGAAGCTATTGCCTGGATGGTCCGACAATATCTGACTAGCGTCCGATGTCCTCCTTTATAACATACATAACACAATTACAATATATCACATTTTTGCACAAATGTATAAGTATTCCTTTACACACAAGTATTTATAAAAATATGCACAACGCATGTTCAATGACAATTCTGGGTTTCTTATCAAATCATTCAGATATCAAAGTCCTCGTTAACCTCATTTTTACTTATAATTTGAACCAAAATAAAACAATATGAAATCAATTTCATAACCTAATTGACCACTTCAGATTTTCTACTCACATGATTTCGGGTTAACTTTGCATAATTAATTTGATAGGGTACATGACAAAATTAGGCAACACTTTCTTTTAGAAAATTGTTAAACCATGTCTTAAGTTTCTAATGACTCCAAGATCATATAATTTGATTCATTATTCTATGAGTTATGCTCACAATACTACAGACTCTGTATATTTGAACATTTGGCTAGTACATGATCATATCCTCGAGTTGTAGAACTCATATCTTTCAGCTCAGATATCCAAAAATTACAAAATTTATATCAATTTAAAGCTAAGAGAATAAGATATAATTTTTGAAGACATTTTTGTTTGATTCTGTCTATATCAATATAGTATATTCAATAACAACAGGACTTGATTTCTGCCCCTGGTAGTGCTACTGCCTAAGCCAAGACTTACTTTCACGCTCAATTTCAAGACTTTTAAGAACATAATTCAAATTTAATTTCTTCTTAAAGTTTGTAGACAAATGTTTCTAGTTCAATTTAAATCAATAATCATTTCGTTTAGAAATCTACAGATAAAAATATAGTCAAACTACCGAAGCATGTTTAGTAAAAACATTCCAGTTATCAAATTCCAGCACACCTCAGCATTTTCATCCTAACACCCCCT
>JAOQMP010038521.1:0-11548 GCA_027563575.1 Erythroxylum pedicellare | reverse complement strand
AAGATCCAAGTCCAAGAAGAATACTTTGGGCCTAAAAGGCTTGTAATTATTTTATGTTTCTAGGATGGACAATCAAACGTGGCTTTATTAGTTTATGTGATGAATGGAGAAATGAATGCTTATAACACGTGATATTATGTGATTGCATGTCATTTAGAAAATTTCCAATCCTAGGCCTTGCCATGCATTCATTATGTATGAGATATATAATGAAATAAGATAGGATGGATAATAAATTGCATCTAGACAAGATGGTATTTAAAACTTAAAGCCCAAAAAGATTGAGTGGGAAAGAATGCTCATGTGAGAGTCCACGGTCTAAAAATGATGGCCCATTTGCATATGATGAAGTGTTACTCCCCATCGGAGGGCATGGATCCTATAGCTTGCATGGTTTGGGTCTCCTTAAGGATAAGTCCACTTATTGATAGCAAATGTGACCTTCCACCGAGTCATAGTTTGCAGGTATCTTTAGTGTATGAATCAAATGGTTAAACACTCAGCATTTTTTATCAATAAACTACCCACCGTAGCTCTGTTGGTAAAAGTATGAATCAAATTAAGACGCTTCTCAAAAAGTTGAACATGAGATGCTTGGTAGTTTTTTGAGTGGTCTTTTAATGGATAAAATGGCCCACCATCACTTAGTCTGTTATAGATAAGAAAAATAACTGTCGTATGATGTTTTAATTTTTTTAATTTTTGTTAAATCTATCATCATGCATACATGCATCATTATTTTATACAAAATTCCAATAATTTTTGACTAGTATGCTCATGTTTTAATAATTTATATTTTCAGACATAATCAACCATAGAATGAATCCACTTACCCTGCTCTTGACTAATAACAAATTAGAAAACGGAGATAATTTTAATGAATGGAGACGTAACCTTGACATTGTTCTTCAATATGAACATATTTGATGGGTGTTAACTAAAAATGAGCCTACACCTCCAGGTGGAGATTCAACTCCTGAGCAAATCCAACAACATGAGCGTTGGCAGAACGCTGACAAGACTACTAAGTGTTATATTCTGGCTCCTGTCAGTGGCATGTTGCAAAAGCAAATTGCTTGTATGAAAAATGCTAGTACAATGGTCCATCACCGACATGAGATGTTTAGTGTGAGGACTAGGTTTGCAAGAGTGAAAGCTATCCAAACCTTTCATAATCTCAGACAGAAACTTGATGAACCAGTGCGAGATTATGTGATGAAGGTAATCTCTGCAGTCAATGAGGTTGAGATGCTTGGGGCGGATATGGATGCGGACATGTAGATTATTATGATCATCAATAGCTTAAACTCTTCTTTTCAGCAGTTTAAGTTGGACTATGAGCTCAACAGCAAGGATTACACCTTGAGTGAGTTGATGAATACCCTCCAGAGCATGGAGGAGATATTAAATATCAAGGCTAATGGGCCCGAGGCTAATGTAGCAACTTCTTTGAAGCCCAAGGGTAAGGGCAAGAAAAAGAAGAAGGGTCTAATAAAAAGAAGGCCCAAATAAGGGTCAAGGTCTAACTCATGAAAAAGAAGGCCAAAGAGGACACCAAGGGAAAGTGTTTCCAATGTGGTGAGCAAGGTCACTGGAAAAGAAACTGTGCAGTCTACATTGAGTCCCTCAAAAGCAAACAAGGTATGGGTTTCCTAAGTTTTTTAGGAACTAGAAATGTGGCAGATTCATCTAATTCTTGGATATTAGATTTAAGATCCACTAATGATATTTGCAATTCTTTACAGGGGTTCTAGCAAAGGAAAGGACCACATAAAAGCCAGTTTCAAGTCAAGATAGCAAATGGATCCTATGTTTAAGCAGAATCAATAGGAGTAATTATCTTATACTTTCCTAGTGGTCATAGGTTATATTTGGAGGATGTATATTGCATCCCAATGATTGTAAGGAACATGATTTCTATATTTTGTCTAATAAAATCTGGTTATTCCTTATATTTTGAAAATGTTATTTCAATTTATGAGAATAAAGATTTTATTTGTAATACGATAATTAAACAAGAATTGTTCTTTATAGAACCTATGACAGGCTCACTAAACACCACATAATTAATAAAACCAAGATAGTCCAATTCTAGCATTAATTCAAAATATCTGTGACACTAAAGAATACATCATATCAATCAGAAAAGACTTGACAGGTTAGTAAGGATGGGATCCTTGTGGGCTTAGATAATGATCAATTACCCACTTGTAAATCTTGTATTAAAGGAAAAATGATCAAGGCCTCATTTCCTTCCAAAGGAAACATATTTGAATTCTCATTGGACCTAGTACATACTGATATGTGTGGGCCCATAAATGTACAAGCTAGAGGAGGTTATAAATATTTCATAACCATTATAGATGATTACTCTAGACATGACTATTTGTATTTGATGCATAAAAAAAGTGAGTCCTTTGAAAAGTTTAAAGAATTCAAAGCTGAAACTGAAAAGTAGCTAGGCAAGCCATTAAAACAACTTCTATCAGATCAAGGTGATGAGTACTTATCTAAAAAGTTCCAACAATTTCTAATTGATAATGGAATTTTTTCCAACTTGTCAGCTTCTCGAACACCTCAATAGAATGGTGTAGCAAAGGGGAGGAATAGGACTATATTGGAACTAGTAAGATCAATGATGTCCTATGCTAGTCTTCTAGAATCATTACGAGGATATGCCATACAAACGACAACTTATCTTCTAAACTTTGCTCCATCCAAATCGGTGCCTAAAACACCTAAAGAGTTATAGACTGGCTGAGTGCCTTCATTACGATATTTAAGGACTTGGGGTGCCCAGCCTATGTTCTAAAGATTGAATCCACAAATATGGAACCAAGGTTAGAAGTATGTTTGTTTGTAGGATATCCTACGGGTACACAAGGGAACTATTTTTACATTCCTTAGGACAAGAAGGTGTTTGTGTCGACAAATTTGACCTTCATGGAGGAAGAATTTGTGAGAAATCATAAAGCAAGAAGTGAAGTAGTACTAACGGAGTTAGCTATTTAATCCAAACTAAGAGTTAATTTGGATATAGCAAAACAAGATGTCGAAGTGGATTCAAGAGTTGAGTCAGAAGAGTAGCCTGAACATCAAGGAGTGCCTAGACGTAGTGGGAGGGTTGTAAGACAACCAGACAGGTATCTACATCTAAAAGAAGGCATAATTACCATCTCGGACTAAAAAGAAATAGATCCCATTACTTATACACAGGCTATTAATGATGTTAATGTAGAAAAATGGCTCAAGGCAATGGAATCAAAAATAGATTCCATGTACACCAATGAAGTCTGGATCCTTGTAGATCTACCACCAGATGTAAAAGTCATAGGGTGTAAATGGATCTACAAAAGGAAAAGAGGATTTGATGGAAATGTAGAGAATTTTAAAGCTAGATTGGTAGCTAAAGGTTATCGTCAAAAAGAGGGTATAGACTATAAGGAGACTTTTTCTCTAGTTGCCATGCTTAAGTCCATCAGAATTCTTTTAGCCATAGTAGCCTACTTCGATTATCAAATAGGGCAAATGGATGTCAAGACCGCATTCTTAATGGGGATCTTGAGGAGACCATTTATATGGCCCAACTAAAAGGATTCATTGAGCCAGGTACTGAGCATAATCTATTGAAATTGCAAAGGTCTATTTATGGACTTAAGCAAGCATTTAAGTCTTGGAACATTAGGTTTGATAAGTCTATCAAAACCTATGGATTCATACAAAACCTAGATGAGCTATAAAAAGATACAAGATGGTAAGGTTACTTTCCTAATCCTATATGTCGATGTCATTACACTTATTGAGAATGATGTAGGAATGTTATCTACAGTTAACGGATGGTTGAACGAATAGTTCTCAATGAAGAATTTAGGAGAGGCTAGCTATGTTCTAGGGATTAAGCTTATAAGGGATTATGAGACTAAACTAATAGTCTTATCTTAAATAACCTACATTGAGAACATGCTCAATAAGTTTGCCATGCAAGATTCTAAGAGGGGTTTCAAACCTACTAGACATGGAATCAAACTTTCAAAGGATCAAGCACCTAAGACCCAAAAGGAGGTCAAACGTATGCATAACATTCTATATGCTTCAGCAGTTGAAAGTTTAATGTATGCTATACTTTGCACTAGATCAGATATCTGTCGCATAGTGGGATTGATAAGTAGATTCCAGTCCAATCCAAGAATGGAACATTGGTAGTGCATACTGAAGTATCTTCGTAGGACTAAGAACTTAATGCTTGTTTACTCTTGAAGTAATCTTATTCCGACAAGATATACAGATTCTGATTTCTAATCAGATGTTGATTCAAGGAAATCAACTTCTAGTTCTATATTTGTTTTAGAAGGTGGAGCCATAGTCTGGAGGAGTGTCAAGCAATCTTATTTTGTTGATTTAACTACGGAGGCTGAGTTTGTTGCTTCTAGTGAAGCAGTAAAAGAAGCAGTATGGCTTCGTAAGTTTCTGAATCATTTAGAGGTAGTTCCTGAGGTAGAAAAGGTCATTACACTTTATTGTGATAATAGTGGGGCAGTGGCTAATTCTAAAGAACCTCTTAATCATAAAGCTATTACACACATTGAGAGAAAGTATCATCTCATAAGGGAGATAATACAACGTGGTGAGGTGAATGTAGTAAAGATTCCCGCAGAGCAAAATCTTGCTGATCCATTTATAAAGACGCTGTCTCAAAAGAGTTTTAAAGATCATCTAGCAGGGCTGGGAATGAGAGATATGTCAAACTTGCTTTAGGGAAAGTAGGAGATTGTTGGAGTTATGTAAATATAGTGCCCTAGAAAGTAAGTGTATTTACTTATAACTTAATTTTCTTCCAGTTACTTTTTGTAAAGAAAATATTTATTATTAATAAAACAAAAGAGTTTGGTTTTATTTATATGAGCATAACATAACTAGTCATAAGGTACCAAGATTCTTTTGTAAGTAATATACATATACATGGAGACCTATGAGAAATATGTATACTATTAGAATTTAAAATTAATTGATTCATAGTTGAATAATCAAGTTGGTTGCTTGATTATGGTCTACACTATAGTGTTTTGATTTATCTCCAAGTAAGTAAAGGAGTTTACTTCAAAGTAATGATGAGTTTCATATCATGATAGTAGTTCATTATCGATAATGGCATTATTAAATGAATATGAAATCATGTATGTTTTTAAATAATAAAGTAGGCCATTATTTTAATCTTAAGATATACACCTTAGCATTCTTTTATTACGAACCATAATCTTGATGAGTGGTGAACTCATATATGTTTCATTTATTTTTTGATATGATCGGAATGGTTTTTTATAGAGTATCAATCCAGTGTCTGCATGTTGGAATTATTAATTGAAACATTTATCAGGGAACATTCACTCAAATAAAAAGTTTATAATGATATCATCACTTCGAAATGTTTCACAGAGATTGGTGATTAAACTAGCGCCAGTAGTTTGATGGACTAGCTACCCATCAATTCTTAACACCAAGATGAGATCTTGTGTGTTAATGATCATATAAAGTAAAACATTAGATCAAGAAGAAAAAAACAAGATAAGGGCAAAACGATAATTTTACCCATTGTTGTGTGGATGGCTATAATATGGTTCATAATAGAGTTTGCAATTAGACATGTAATTAAAAACATGTATTCTTATAATATTTAGTAATTCAAGAGTTCAACTAATTGTCTTTAGTGGGATGATATTTGGTTAATAAGTTGGAATTAATTCTAATGAGATTAAATTAATTTTGGTCTTATTGGAGCTTGAATTACATAAGTTCAATTATATTCCCTATTTGGCTTCTAGGAAGGTCATAAAGCAAAGTTAAAAATATAAATGGAGGTTTTAAAGCCTATGATTGAAGGTTGGGTTTACACTAATTAATTGTTAGTTAGAAGCCCAAATGAACATTTAATATTGGGCTGGACTTTTGTTTGATTTGATTAATTAAATTGAAACAAAGTTATTAAAGATAAAAGGAGGGCATATTTCGATTTTTATAGCTAAATGTACAGCTACACATTTAGCATTGAATTGCTAAATTTAAGATGGTTTTTATAATGCTTCATCATCATTAAATGGAGTAATGATCTTATCATAAAACGGTTTAATGGTTGTCTTTTAATGATGGCATGTAACCTTTTTAGCATTCATTTGATTAAAGAAAGGAGGAGGTGCATTTGATGTACTCTCTCCCTTCTTTCATCTCATAATCGAAAATGAGAGGGTCTTATTTAAGTTATTGGTCTTTTCATATAGCCATGTTAAACAACTGAGCAGAGTCTCATTTATTTGCTTCTTTAGATTTATTAAAAAATGAAGTGATGCATTGGATGCACAACACTTCTTTCTTTCATATTTAACCGAAATTGAGAAGAGGAGAAGAAGTTGTTCTTGCATTTTTGACTCACTCTCCCCTCTCTTGCATGTGCTAGCCGAAACTTGAATAAGAAGAGTCTCATTTTTGACTTCTTTCAACTAAGGAAAATCTCCTCAAATATTTCTTCCTCTTTACCACCAAAGGATCTTGTTAACCAAGTTGTCCAAAGAGAACAAGTGATAGATCGGATTGGTCGAGGATACAATAACAAGGAGATGATACATTGATAAGAAGAGGATAAAAAAGCAAGGAGTCAAAGCTATACCAAGGAGTCGGTATAATTTCCACCTTATTCTTCTGTTAATTATTTTCCTTATATCATATCATGTATGATTGAAACATGTTGATTTGGTTAATTTCTTTCTACTGCGCTTTGATTTCGGAAAAAGTTTTAAAATCTATCATTTTAGCCAAAGCTCGCATGCTTTTGTTTTTGATCGAAGAAATTTTTAATTCCTAAACTTTTCATCTTTAAAGGTCAAATTCTTCGTAAATCATGATTAGGTAGGCACTAAATATGTTGAAGTTGAGAGATTTTGAAAAAAATATAATTAAAGATATAAAATATGTCAATTTATCAAGTTCACAACGTTTTCATTAAATGTTTATGGCTTATCAAGTTGATTTATTTTAGGATTAGTTCACCTTTTATCCTAAAATATATTTTCTTTTATTTTTATATATTTTTATTTATTAACATTTTTCTTATGTTATATCTAAAGAATAAATGGAGTCCAAGGATCATTTGTTCTTCAAATGTAAAGTTTCAAATCATACGTGGAAGAAAATTAAAGTGTTTTTCAATATAAGGAATGCAAATAATATCCTACACGATTTAGAATGTTGGTATAATCAACATCACTCAAGAACAAAATATGAGAAAATTATATGTAAAATAGTTGTTGGAACTACTATACATTCAACCTAATGTGAGCAAAATAGGAGGATTTTTCATAATTCTATAGGGGAGGAACATATATGGATGCAAGAACTAACTATCTATATAAGAGAGCAAATATTGGAACATCAACTGTACAAGCAATGTAGTCAAGTATTGGCTTCTAATTAGGACTTAACAATATGATTTCTCGCTAAGAGGAAATGAAATATAAGTAGGGAGAGAAGATCAATTGATACATCTATGCCTAAGGAAGTAAGTGTCTAAAAAATAATAGGCAATTTAATTCTATTAAAGATACCTATCTGCATGTCAAGCAACTATACAGACAAGGGGGAAAGAATGAACTTGCAAGTGTAATTAGCAAGCAGTCTTACTCTACTCTCAATAAAAGAAGGAGTTGAAGTTGACAAATTGGAATAGGTAAGATGGTCACCTCAGTGGTAATGACCATCACTTGGTTTGCTTTCAAGATGAATCTATAAAATAAATGACCATCACCTCAGTGTTCCAATCACCCTCTCTCCAGATGTAATCGAATGTCCCTAGCTAAATTAAATGGAATTGACTTTGCAATCTCTCAATCTACAAAATCAGTCCACCAATTTAACTAGTTATGAAGCTATCCACATAGGTAATCCACTAATTAGTCAAGATCTCTCTCTAACTAATCAATTAACTTGATAAATGCAGGTCTATAAGGTGCCAACTCTCATTGTATAGCCCTACATAATTTACCCAACTCAATTTCTCAATATATTGTAAGGTTCAAGAACAACATTTATCAAAAGCATTCATTCATTCAAAACAACAAAATAGGAGTTCAACAAGTAGTTTAAAAATAATCTCTACAATAAATTTAGCCACTTATAATAAGAACAAGTTCAACCATATCCATACTCTCGAGAATACAAAACATAATAAAATAATAATAATAAACAAATAGCTTTTTTCCCTTTTTGTTTCTAAAAATTTTGAAAATGGAAGCTTGATGGAAACTCTTGATTATCGGTCCTGGTTCCCACCTTTTACACCTCGAAGCTTATGACTTTTTATGAGTACTCCCAAAACTCTTGAATTGGTTGTTGTTAAATATGTATGTGTTTTTTAATCACCTAGGGTTTTTTAGGGGTCCAAAAAGACCAAAAAGTCCCTTAAAAACTTGAGTCTAGAAGTATCCCCGTGTTTGTCCCTACATTGGCCACGATCGCAGCCTATATAACACGATCTTAGCCCTTGAGTAAGCTTTCTATGATGATCATGACATGTAGGTCATGATCGTGGGCTAATCCTAGTGCGTCTGTCTCAATTGTGGCCTGCCTACCTTGATCATGGGCCAATCCTAGTGCTTCTATCATGATCCTGACCTACCACGATCGCGGGCCTGTGTTATGGCCCAAGTTTCCTCTGAAACTCCTCTGTTCTTTTATATAGACGCTAAAACATTGGAAAACACAAATAATTAACAAACTAACACAATTCTAACCTAAACATATACTAAATGATGGAATTAACGACTAAACACATATTAACTATGCCCTAAAACATGATGCAATTTACACTTATCAACATCACCTCACTTAAATGTTTGCTTGTCCTTAAGCAAAAATCAAATACAATCAATAAAATTCTATCACTTCATTTTTTCAAAGATTAAACCATCCAATCCCTCAAACTTTGACCATCTCAAGTGTCAATACACACATCATGACTAATTTTCATTGGTTCATATAAGCAAACTCAACTTATGAAACCATCACTCAAACATAAGTATAAACTCAAAATGGACCTTCCTTATGAATTTCATTCATTTCTCTCAAGTTTTTGATGGTTAGTGTCTTACTCAAACTTCCTATTGGAAACCACACTATTATAGGCTTGCTAATACCCCAATTCTCATCCATAATGATTACATGCTAAGATAGATAAAAAAAACTTTGTTTTGGGTTGTAATGTGGCTAGGGTTAAGGTGGGTCAAAAAGGTTTTAGGGTTTTACCACAAACATTTATAAAGTACGAAGTGCATAAAGGGATGACAAAGGTAAACTTCTGAGATATGCAAATCGATATGACTAATACTCTGCACTTATTGGTGCTACTACATGTTATTCGTTTTTCTTTTCTTTCTTTTTCCCTTTTTATCATTTGATTTTATTCTTTTCTCTTTTTCTCTTTTTTTTTTAATCATTATAAAGAAACAATGAACAAAAAAAAATAGCTATATGCAATCTGCTCTAAGAGAAGAAGTACTAAAATCTACTCAGAGCATCTCAAAAATGAAAAAAAATTATAGCAAAAAAAATTCCAAACTAAAGTATCATTTATCACTCTATTAACTAATGATTGGGCAAGCTAATGGGGTTTGTGGGTTTTAAAATAGGATGATTTCAAGCTAAGACATAAAGGCTAAATTCCTCATATAGGTGCTGAATGCAAAATATACTACTAGTCTTACGCTCAAAATCATAAGTATACGGGTCGTATTTGTAGTTGAAAGTGGATATCGATCCCATGAGGACTGTACTTATATACCACTTAATTCAGGTTGATCTTTATTTAAGAAATCGTTTCATTTGAATTTAAAAAGATAAATAAAATAAAGACAAACTAAAAATAATAGGGACCAATGCATCCCAAACCAAAATCATAAACTAAGATTTGGAGAAAATCAAGATTAAACATTAGGACTTATCATTATCCCTATTTGCTCCCCTCTAATTAATTGATTCAATTTATTCTTAGCTCAAGATTTCCTAAAATTCTAGCTACCCTCTCTTAAGGTTCAACTAAATGTCACTAGTTAAATAAATTACAAATAACTTTGGGATCTCTCGATGTGTAAAGCCTTTCCTAAACATTCAACTAGATATGAAGGTATCCTATCGATAGTGTATTGATCTATTGAAATCTCTTACTAATAAATCAATAAATTATTATTTATAGGTCTATTAATCGACAACTCTTGTTGAACAATTAATACAGATTACCAAGCTCATTCTCTTAATTTATTGCAAGGATTAAGCATAATAAATAACACAAGCATGTGTATCATTAAATCAATAACCAAAGGTTCACAAATAGTTCAACAATAAACCCTAAAAATTGTTTTTGCCAATCATAATATCCATAACATCCCTAACAATCAAATAGTCCATGATAAACATGCTTGAAGAGAAAGAAATTGAAATAAGACTAGACGGGGTAGTTCCTCTTCTTCTTTACCCAATCTAGAAAATTTGGATGACGGGGTGATCTTTTCCCAATCGGAAATGAAACCTTGAATCTCCCCCTATCTCTAGGCTCTCAATCTATCTTTTGGCTCCAGAAAGCAAGTTCCACAACCCTCTGGCAGTTCTTGAGATTCTTTGTCTTATAAAGTCACAAAAACCTTTTAAAAAACATGAAACTTGCGTATCTTTTCAAGTTCCAGTTCTTAACTTAATAGAAACTCTCTCCATAGATTTCCCATGATTGTGGAAAACATGCCTTTTTTCACGATCATGAGTTCTTGTTTTTCAGTAGCTCTACTTCTCTTCTCTTCTCTTAGTTCCTAGCTCAATAAAAAAGGTGTCCACCCTCCATTCCTACACCAAAATGATCAATTCCTACCCTAAACCAATATCAAACAGAAAAGAACAACCATGAAGAGAAACTAAACAAAAGCACACAAAACAAGTCCTAAAACACAGTAATACTAACATATCATGCAAGAAACACATACTAAATACGTAGAAAAACACATACTAATGCACAACTATCAACTTCCCCACACTTAAATCCTTGGTTGTCCTCAAGTAAAATCAAACTCAACCAATCAATTTCATCATTGTTGAATCGAAAACAAAAGCATGCAAGATTTGGCTAAAATGGTAGATTTCAAAACTTTTTTCGAAATCAAAACACATCGAAAGTAACATAACCAAATCAACATGTTTTTGCCATACAAGATATGGTATAAAGAAAATAATTAGCATAAGAACAACATGGTAGAAATTTATATCGAATCTTTACTACAACTTTGACTCCTCGCTTTTGTATCATCTCTGAATCCTTGCTAAAACTTTGACTCCTTTATTTTGTGTCCTTTCCTTTTTCAATGTATCCTCTCCTTGTTGTTGTATCCTCAACCAATTTGATTTACTACTTGTTATTGGGCAACTTGGTTAACAAGATCCTTTGGTGGGAAAGGAGAAGAAATATTTTGAGGAGATTTTTCTTAGATGAAAGAAGCCAAAAATGAGACTCTTCTCATTCAAG
>JAOQMP010038485.1:0-11552 GCA_027563575.1 Erythroxylum pedicellare | reverse complement strand
TATCTTTCTATTGGTATAAATTTTGTAATTTTTGGATACTGGAAATGAGAGATATGATTTGTACAACTTGAATGCATGATCATACTCTAGCCAAAATTTCAAATGTACTTAGTCTGTGGTATTATGAGCATAACTAATAGAATAATGAACCAAATTGAATGATTTCAATGTCATTAGAAACTTAAGACATATAGGAACAATTTTCTAGAAGAAAGTGTTATAGAAATACATCATTTTCTTGATCTTATTAATTATGCAAAGTTGACCCAAATGGGATGGTTTTAGCAAAAGCTGGAATTGTGAATGAGTGTGTAAAATTTTGACATTATTTGAGTACATCAATTTGATACAAAAATATACCCAAGAATTTTCATTGCACATGTATGATACATGATACAATTATATATGTGTTTACTTAATTACATAAGCAGTACAGTAATGTGAATTTGTTTTAATGTATATAGGAGAGCAAGTAGTGCGACCACATCCTGATATTGTCGGAACGTTAAAACAATAGGCTCAAGGGAGCAATTTTGAGTAACCTAAGATGGTCTCACTTTAATTTGATCTAATATTACTTAATTGGATTTGATATATAATGAATAGGTCCTGTTTGTGTACTAAATTTCGGACAATACTTGTATGAGGCGTTTGATGCATGTGAATATCATTGGAAGTACTACTTGTATGTGAATGAAACTGCCTAAATGATTCTCAACTAAAAGTGACTGAATATTATGACTAATTGTATTGACTAAGATAATGTGAATGAAAGTGATTGACTGTATTAAATGAATTGTGGCTTGCATTTCATTTCAATACATGTAATATAAAGGCAGTTTTGACTAGTGTTGCTACTGAAAAGAGCTTAAAACTCAAACATATGTGGTTAGAGCCTAAGGCTCACTGTAATCAGTGAGCCTTGTATCCACAATGGATAAGGGACAGTATGAAAGAGCCTAGTGATACGAGATATTGAAAAAAAAAGCACACAGTCACAATAATGTAAAAACAAATGTGAGTCTCATACATATAGCATTCATATATGATTTGAATTCATTGAATGATTTGCAAAGCTATAAGAATGTTACATGTTTGAATACATGGTATTAAACCAATGATTTTGTTTTATTCAAGTGTAATGAAGTGATAGATTGATTGAATTGTTTGATTAAAATACAATTTGTTTGTAATAAAACTTGATGGTAATTAAGTTGATATGAACTATATGACAATATGTTTATGGTTAATTGTGTTTTATTACATGAGTGGACCACCAAGGATGGTTACTCTACTACATTCACAAAACTCATCAAAATTGCAACGTTGATAATTTTAGGTTTGGTAGACTAAGATGACCTAGCTTCTAAGACTGCTTGAAGCAATTTTGTGCAACTTTAAAGATCAAACATGGCTCAAAGGCCAGTCAGTTGGGGTTGAAGACATACTATGTTAATGTCTTTTGTTTATTCCTCATGTTTGTAGCGTATTGTGTAGACTGAGCTATTATGCTCATAGGATGGTGTTTTATAAACTTGGATGTTGAACTTAAAGCTACAATGTACATTATGGTTTATGATATAAAATGAGGAAATTTTGGATTTTAGAAAATGTGTGATTTATGATTTAGTTCATGATGCCATGTTATAAAGTGAAGGTGATATAGGTAACATGTCAATTCTGTCGAGCATGTGCACATGTGACCATATACCGTAGGTGCATGTGTCGAGTAGGATTGGGGTGTTACATTATAAGGTCCCTGTTAGTTTAGAAGCCTCCTTTAAGGTTAGTACATTTCTTCTAGATTAGAGACTCCTTTAATTTTTAGAAGGCTTCTCTCGGGTTAACATTCTTAGTGACACGTGTCCTAAAAATAGGGAGTCATTAATGGTGTTATTTCAACCTTTTTAAAAACACACACATAGTCTGACAACTCTACGTACACATCTGTTAGAAGATACGTAAATGATTATGCTTCCTCTTCTAGACTATACGTCTACTCATCCTCTCATAAGATCAATGCTTAGGAATCACTTAGTATACCTTAAGCAAACTTCTTTCATCTTTATTATTCTCATCTATATGACTTATTCTCTCTGTACTCTCACTAATGGCATTCTTATTACCTATTATTTTCTCTCTAAAACTTCAGTAAACTCTTCTACAATGGCAAGAACAAAATCAAAAGGACAGAGGAAATTCTTAGTTTCAACTTCTAGCTATGGCAAAACACCTCATCATGAACAAACCTTTTCTTCTGATTCCTTGTCCTTGTCTCCCATGGTAGGTTCTCTAGACACTACTACTGAAACAATTTATGTCTCCTCAAAGCTCCAAACTTTAGAAATACCCAATTAGGAGACCCCAGAAGATAGGAAAAGGAAGATTATTGCTATGTTGTCTCTAGATTATCCTGATTCCTCTTCAGATAAAAAAGAAGAAACAATCGAAAAATAATATGCTTCTGACTCATAAAAAGAAGAAGAAAAAGGAAAAGAAAAAGGAGAAGAAAAGAAAGAAGAAAGTGAAGAAGAAGAAGAGACTTTTAGTAAGGGGGAGTTACTGATAAAAGTGAGATTCCATATACCTATTCTCTCCTTACCCATTCATACTCCAAACAATTCCGCAAATCCTAAACCTGGTCCTAAAGAGAAGAAAGTGCTTGAAGAGGATTGGGCAATAAATGACGATGGTTTAGATAAATAACCTTCTTGTTTGGAAAGAAGGCCACGGACCATAAGAAATGTTACAAAACAAGCTCTATAACAAGAACCTACTGAGGCAAAAAAAGAAAAAGAAAAAGAAGAATCAAAGAAAAGAAAAAGGGGTAAAATAAGAAAAGGTAAAGAGCCTTTAGTTGAAGAAAATATTGAGGATGTCGTTATAAGGAATAAGTTATTCCTCAAAGAGGCTTTATTTGAAGAAATCCCTAAAGATAAAAAAACAAAATTGAAGAAACTGACCATTCTTCAAAAGGGAGAGGTTTCAACACTAGTGAAGCTTTTCCAATCAATAGAGGCTAAAGCAAGATACAAAATATGCTACAAGAAGAGAATGGTGGTAGCTAGACGCATCTTGCCTGCCCATATATTCGATGATATGGGTATTCCCATCATTCCCTATTTTCTTGCTGTTGGTTGGGAGAATTTCTTAAGCTTAGACGAAATTATGTGTGATGAACTGGTCAAATGTTTTTACACCTATATAAGAAAGGAAGAAATTGATAGGAAGATGGCAGTCATCGCTTGGGTACGCGATTGCGAGATTCTAATTACAGAGGAAATCTTATGAGACAATCTGAATGTAATTCCTAAAGGTAGGACAGACCTTCCTTGTTATAAGTGGGACATTGCTGACATTGATCTGGGAGAAGTAGAGAACTTCATTTGTTTGAATACTGAAAATGTCCTTGAAGGGAGACCTTGGTGTAGACACTTAGAAATTTTGCCAAGATGCCTTGCATCCATTTTAGTTACCTCCATTTTTCCAAGGAATAGTTCAATAAAGAGGTGTAGTCTCCTAGACACATATGTGTTTTATAATTTGTTAAAAGGCAATAAGATGAATCTCCTAGCATTGATCCTGAAATTCATAGTAGACAAGGGAAGTCACAAGAACACAACTAGTGGTCTACCTTATGGAATGTTGTTGACTAATCTTTTTACATATTTTGGAGTGTCCTTTTATAAACTGAATTGGTATGAACCAACAAAGTTTCATTCTTCCATTCATTACCAATTTGGTTAGAAGATGAAGGACAACGTGTGGGTTGAAAATAAGTCAGAAAGAGATGTAGGTATCTTGAGTCCAACCCTATAAAAGTCAGCCTTTATTCTACTTTAAAGCACGAATGACTTGATCTTGCAACAACTAAGGGAAATTTACTCTAATCAAGATCAAATATGTGAACAAATTGATAGCCTCCAAAACTAAGTCCTGGATTTACAAATTTTCCTTAGGAAAATTCTTCACTGACAATTTCAATTGATTTTTTATGTCATTCTGTTTTATTTCACTTCCTCCTACACTCTTTTATTATTTTTTGAAAATGACAAAGGGGGAGAGTTTATGTTCATATATTTTTTCATATATGATAATATCATATTTCTATATTATTGAGAGTCATATCATTCTTATTGTGCCTTAGAAGGTGAAATCACTCTATTAAGAGAGAAATTGTTATTTGAGAACTTACTTCTAATTTTACATTTTATTTTTCTGTGAGCTTTTAGAAGCTTGTTATACACTTCGAGTGTGGAAGTTTAGAAAACCTTGAAAAATATTTACTTGTGAGCTGGAAGAGGCTCGTCAAATTACTACTTAGTTTTTATAGTGAAACACTCAAGTTGGGTACTTAGGGACTGGAGTAGGCTTAGGTTGTAAGCCCAACCATTATAAATTGACTGCACCCCTCTTTCTCTTCTCTTAACTTTTAAATTTCTACATTATGTTATGTGTGTGTGTGTTTATTTCAACAAGAGGCTCCTTCACTTTATAACATGCTCCTTTTATTTTCAACTTGCAAGAGGTTTGTTTCAGTTTTAACAGACGCCTTTTGTTTTTAAATTGTTTTGACATGATTTATCAGTCAGTAGGCTCCTTTTGTTTAAGCAGGATCATATCCTATAAAAGACTCCTATTGCCTAACAGGCTCCTATCGTTTAAAAGGCTTTATCATCTAATAGGCTCCTACTATTTTATTTGTTAACTAGGATCTATTTAATATACGAATTGAAAGAACTTGAGAAATTTTTTTAAAATTGCACACAGTTAACCCCCCTCTTACATGTGTTTACTTTATCAATTAGTAAGCTAATTTTCAAAGATTCAAGTATAAGGTCAAGTTTAATAGAAGAGCAAAGTGATTAAAAGATCAAACGAGTAAAGTAGAGCATTAAAAAAATTTGGTAGAAGTTCAAGAAAATTATTGTGAAGATCTATGACCAAATAAGAATCAATGACCTCAAGATGTAAGAAATCTTGCAATTAAAAAATTTTTTGCTCTGAAATACTTTTAAATAAAAATTTTATCAAACAATTATGTTTTTTACTTTTAAAAACTTAGAAGTTGAACTTTTCAACTTGGTTTCTATATGATTCAACTAGCCTAAGGGTTTATATTGACTAGTCAGAAAAAGAAATAGAAAGTTACAAACTAGTACTATATGTTAGGCTAAGGGATAGACTAGCCAACCTTAGCCTAGTATACTAGTGAAAGTTAGGCATCTGACTAGCTAAATATATCTAGAAAATAGTTATTGTAAAGAGTAGTTTGTATCTAATGATCCTTTGAGTTA
This sequence comes from Erythroxylum pedicellare, assembly GCA_027563575.1. Taxonomy (NCBI): domain Eukaryota; kingdom Viridiplantae; phylum Streptophyta; class Magnoliopsida; order Malpighiales; family Erythroxylaceae; genus Erythroxylum; species Erythroxylum pedicellare. The sequence goes on along the minus strand of JAOQMP010038485.1, from coordinate 6,255 downwards.
ACTTTAGATCTAAATATACCACAAATAAGTTGTGGGAAGAATCCTTGACATACTAAAGAGTTACTGAGAGTCTTAAGAGGTTGGAGAATGTATTTGATTATATATATTTTATTTCATAAACCATTTTAGGCTTTAGTTCATTTGTGAACAAGAAAGGAAGTTTTAGAGATGTATACAATTATGTTGTTGTAGTAACTAAGGAAGTTTCTTATGATACACATTCTAAGGATTCTATTTGATCTTGAGCAATATTTATAAAGGGTTATTCTTCACTCATGGCAAAGTAAAACAATTGTAAGTATTCCTTTTCATATGTGATAAAGGAGATGTGGTATAGAGGGTTTCTCTTATTTTATTTAAGGAAGAAGATAGTAAATTCCTAAGTGAATCTTGAAAAGTGGAAATATGCTATGGTTTAATTGGTTAAACCATTACAAAAAAGTTTTATGTCTCTTTTCTTACTCTCTTTTAATATTTTTGTACTTTTTATGATATTTTATATGAATTTGTCATGGATATCCCTCGTAATAAACAATTTAATGAATAATATTCAAATAAGGTAAAAAAAAAGTGAATGCATAAATCCTTCATATTCTGCAAAGGACCAATATAATAAACCATTAGAAAGATCAAGCCAATTAAGAAATTTCTATCAATGTGTAGAATTTCAAAAGTCAAATGTACAAAAAAGTAAATAATTAAAAAGACACTCTAATGTCCTACAATATCCATTTAACCAAACACATAAATATTATTGAATAAAAATTTTATCACGCATATTTATTTGCCTTCGATACTCTCAAAATAATTAAAATAAAATAAAAGGTGAAATTTCAAATTACGTTAAACTATCTGAAATAAAGAAATCCCAAATTCAAAACCAAATAGGTCAGCATAAGAATCCATCAAACAAAACATATGCATCGTCTAAAGAGAAAAAAGATCAACATTAAACATGAATAAAGTTTAACATTAGTACTTAGGTAATATGTTGTTTATGTAAGAAAATGATACTTTTGCATTACCTAGTATAACACCACATAACAAGTATACCTATAAAAAATTTCAACAATAGGAGTAAAAAAGATAGTTAATTACCATAACACCACCCATATCATTTTACCATCTTATTACCAAAATAATTAAATAAAGTTTCATTTATTATGGGTGAGAATATGTATCCCTACAAGAATAATAATTGCTTTAAGGATCTTAAATCAAATTTGAACTTTTCTACGAAAAAAATATCAATCTCATAATGTGCTTACTTATTCACTTATGTTGCTAATTGGGTATAGGTTTGAGAAACTATCCTATTGAAATCAATCAAATTGAACTACATTAAATAGCGATGGATCTGTTTTATGGAAACCTATATCATAAATGGTACCTTAATCTAATTATCAATCTTACAGCCCGTTTGGAAACCTTCAAATTGAATTCATTAACGAATTGAATTCAATTACATTAATGAAAGTGGAATTGAATTCAATTTACACTGTTTGGAACAAATGCAGTAATATTAGAATTGAATTCAATTACACTGTTTGAAACAAATCCAGTAATATTAGAATTGAATTCAATTACATTATTTGGAACAAAACCAGTAATATTAGAATTGAATTCAATTACACTATTTGGAAGAAATCCAATAATATTAGAATTGAATTCAATTATTTCATATGACACATTTATCTCTTACTAAAAAATAATGTTATCAACTAATAAACATTCACACTTATATAGAACAACTTATAAACATCAATTTCATTCATCAAAAAAGTTTATTATTAAAACAAAAAGAAAAAATTGATTGCAAATGATATCAGGCAAGACCAAGTTATGAAGATAATAGAAAACTATTATAATTTAGAAGCGAAAAATGCGTGAACGAGCAGTAGTTCTTTTGCGTTGATAACAACAAGGAACTATCAAAATTTGACATTTCACTCTAAATTACATATAATATCATAACAAGTTTTAACATGTCTTCCTGTAATAAGGATACATAAGATCGTTACATCAAAAAACTAAATAAAAAATAGTCATACTTGCATAGAGCAAGTTACATCATCCATAAAGTTCCACACTTAAATAGAGCAAGCTATAAAAACCTAACATCAACCCATCTGCGTAGACAACCAATCTAAACGTAGTTCAATTGGACATGCAAAAAACATACCAATAAAGTTAGGATGCTTTACAAGCCAAGTAACTGCATCCAAGAGAGCACGCCCTTCCAATCTTAATTCTTTCATTGCGTCAAATATTTCCTCCTCTTTTTTAACATGAGGGTTTGTGTCTACAATAGCTTGTGCAATTTCTTTCATTGCATTGGACATAACTTGTATTTTCGAAAAAATTTGACCTTCCACTCGTGCTTTTCTTTTCTTACCCGTGTAGGATGGTTTTGACACTAAAGGTGTTGATGATGAGGGAGCTTGAGTTGTTGGTGTTGTTGGAGTACTCTCGCTCCCAAATGGATAAAAACTCTCTAAATGAACCTTATTATTTGCTTGCACAATATTCATATCACACCTTTCCTTTTCCCATCTCTGAACCTTCTCCTTTGCACTTTCAGCTTCAGATCCATTGGCTCTATCTTTCTCATAGATCTCGCGAACAAGGTCCAAATTAGGTAAAGGCTTCCCTCGAATATGTTTCACCTTTTCGTTAGCCTATCAATCAAAATACAAGAAACTATCTCAACAAACTGCATGCATAAAAAATAATACAAATAAAAATTGTAACTATATAAGTATTAAATAAAATACAAGTATCAGACTTTGCCACACCTCTGGAATCGCTTCAAATGTCTTCGTAACATCATTCCATCCAATTCCACTTTTTACATCAAGAAATATTGCCAAATGCATTTCTTCCCTTAAAGTTCTCAATCGATTTACAATTTTGCTCCGATTAATCTTAACCCCAAACCTTTCATTAATTTCCATTATCACCTCTCTATATGCACCAGCACTAAAATTTCTATCCTCCTTTTGGCCTTTACTTTTTTTTCTCACTAAGAACTTGAAGCATGCACTTATCCATTTCACAATTCCACCTAAAATATCCATCAACATTTTTTCATCATAATTCATCTCTACATCCATCGTCACCTATTTGTTCCAAACACAATCCAACACAAGCCATTTTATTCTGTTATTAACTCTTACTTTTCTCAACAAGATGAACAAGCATAAAATTGTTAAATAGAATAACATTGAAAGGACGAACAATCATGTGTACAAGTGACGGTAACAAAAAGAGAACAAAACATAAACAAAGTTACATAATGTAATGAAAAAAATTTCAACAAATCAATGTTGACAAACGTAATCATTCCACATATGTGCAGCGATAGTATTTCTTATTATTTCTCCTATTCTACCATCTTCATTCCTAGCAATTCCTCCAAAGACATTATCATCCTCATGATCACTATTCAATAGCTCTCTATCAACTCTTGCAATAAGTTCTTCATCCGGATCATATTGTATCAAAAAATTATGTAAAATACAACAAGCTAACATAATTTCAGATAATGTGTTCACATCATATCTTGACATCTCAGATAAAATGGGAAATCTACACTTCAAAACACTGAATGACCTTTCAATTACATTACGTAATGAAGCATGTCTCAAGTTGAATAACTCTTTTGCATTAGTTGGAGCTTGCTGAGAATACTCTTTTAAACGATATCGAGTGCTTCTATAAGGAGCAATAAATCTGGATCTCAGCATATATCCAGCATCAACTAAACAGAATTTACCTATAAATAAAAGTAAAACCATTTACTAGATGCTTATTGACAATAACACCTTTTATATATAATATGGAATTTAATAATCTTCGACTAAAAGATACCTTGAGGAACAATGAGCTTATCTTCTTTAGCTAATGCATTATCTAAAATTCTTGAATCTGAGGCTGAGCCTTCCCATCCAGGTAAGACGTATGTAAATTTCAAGTCAAATTGCATGCAACCATAACATTCATTATAGGATAACTCTTCCTTCCTCTGTACCTTGGTATATTTTCCTTTGAAACTTTTACTTTGATATGTGTTCCATCAAGAGTACAAATACAATTCTAAAAAGTCCATAAAATGTATTAAAATTTTTTTATTAATAAAAAGTATATTTTTGTATATAAATTGTTTTTAAAAAATACCTGAAAATATGGATAAAATCTTCCTATGCTATTGATTATTTCGGAAGGGATAACTAAACCACTTGGTTGAACCAAAAATTAATCCTCGAGGGTAATTATTGCTTTGAGTACTTGGTGGAAGTGACGATTAATTGTTTCAGTAGCTCATCGGAAAAAGAAACTTTGTGAACGAGTGCTAGCTCTACCACTTAAAATATGTAAAGATGTTCCAACTTGTTCCTCAACCAAACTATATTGGTTATCTCTTAACAGTCCCCTCTTATGAAAAATTAAACATAAGCGAATAAATGCATCATAACTCATGCGTAAAATGCTACGTCCATTATAATATATCTCTATTGCGGTTAGTAATTCTTGACGTACAATTTCTCTATGACCTCTTTTTAGATGCATTAATTGTCTATTAGCTCGACATATATATTGATATATATGTCTCAAGCAAACCAATTAACCTGCATAAGCTACCATCGCAAGTAGAGCATTTCTTTCAAATCATCTCATATCGCCTGCATTTAAATTTTATTTATTGTCACAACAAAAGTAGAAAAAAAATATTGATATATCAGTTCCTACTCCTATGAAACGTTCACATCTTCAAAAGGAAAGAAAGGGAACATGACAGCTTCAAATTTTCAATGAAACCAAGAATTGTATAAATACATAAGAGAATGGTATTCATCATAATAATCATCTAGAAAGATGGATCACTTCTATAAGTACTGAAAAAGTTTTTAGATAATGCATATACTAGTTTGGACCATGAGTTGGAGAAATTTTGCTGGACCCCAACTCTGAAACCTAGCATTCAGAATCAAACATGGAAGCAGTACTTGCCCTTCGCCATACTAAACCTGTATTAGGACATCAGGTATAACTTTCACTAGAGACCTCAGATTAAGGTGTCCATTTGATGAATAGAAGGAGGACTTCAGGATCTAAAACTCTCATGAAGACCTTAAAGACCAATTCTATCATCTAGAGGATCAAATTTGGACTTTAAAATGTTCTGGATAAAATGAGACGATGCTAACGTCATGAGACGATTGCTGATGTTATACTAAGACCAATCGGAAAAATAGGTATAACTCTCTGTACAGAATTCAGATTTAGGTATTCTTTAGATTAATAGAAAGAGGACTTCAAGATCTACAACTCTCATGAATATCTTAAAGACCAATTCTATCATCTAGAGTATCAAATTTGGACTAGAAAATATTCTGGCCAAAATGAGACGATACTGATGTCATGAGACGATTGCTGACGTCATACTAAGACCAATCCGAAAAATGGGTATAACTTTTAGTAAAGAATTCAGATTGAGGTTTTCTTTAGATGAATAGAAAGAGAACTTCAAGATATACAACTCTCATGAAGATCTTAAAGACCAATTCTATCATCTAGAGGATCAAATTTGGAATAGAAGATGTTCTGGACAAAATGAGACGATGCTGATGTCATGAGACGATTTGCTGACGTCATTCCAAGATGGAGCAAAATGAGACGGTCAAACTGAGACGCAAAAAGTCAAACTAAGACGATGAACAGTAACTAAGACGCAAAAAGTCAAACTAAGATGATGAACAGTAACTAAGACGGTCAAACTAAGACGCAAAAAGTCAAACTAAGATGATGAACAGTAAGTAAGACGGTCAAAATAAGACGCAAAAAGTCAAACTAAGACAATGAACAGCAACTGAGACAGTCAAACTAAGACGATGAACAGTAACTGAGACGATGCAACCTTATAACTTGTAATGCTCATATCTTTCAACTACGATACCCAAAATTTACAAACTTTATATCTTTGGAAAGCTAGAAAGACCCTCTACAACTTTCAAGAAGACTATTTTTACCAGTTCTACCTATATCATTCCATATTTTTCCCTAAAGTCATTTCACAATTCTAACCCTATGGAAAACTTGAAATCTCCAATGTACCCTACGAGATAATAAGCACATCCACACAAACTTCTTCAATACTCAGTTCATTTTCCAAAACAAAAATGAAGTTTGCACATAGCCTCCATTCATAGCCTTAATTACACATCGACATTTCATCAAGTCTTAACCCAAGTTACA
>JAOQMP010038458.1:0-11554 GCA_027563575.1 Erythroxylum pedicellare | reverse complement strand
TTTGCAGCTTGAAATGCCCACTAAAGCTTTATAAGACTCTTATCTTTTGATGCAAATGGGATATAATTGCATTTTTTTTTATCATGACTCTCTTTTAAGTTTGTACATTGCATTTTTGAGTTTTCATAAGGAAAAAATTCGTATACGGACTTCAAAGGAAGGTCTAGATTAATCCAGGCTGATTTAGGCAAGTGTACCTTCTAGTAAGTTGTAGTCTTTCCTTTAGTTTTCCAACGATATATAGCTTAGAATTGTTGGACATCTGGGTTAAAAGTTGTGGTCCTTAGAAGGAGAGATACTTAAGAGTGTAAAGATGCATCATCTGTAAAGATGTATCGTCTGTGATGATGTCATTACGTCTGTAGGGATGTATCGTTTGCAAAGAGGTATCGTTTGTAAAGATGTATCGTCTGTGATGACATCAATAGAGTTGTATCATCTATAAAGAGGTATCGCCTTAAGAGTTGCATCATCTTACGTTGACTTTGCTTTGTTTTAAGTTGACTCTGCTTCGTCTTAAGAGTTGCATCGTCCTAAGTTGACTTTGTTTCGTCTTAAGTTGACTCCACTTCATCTTAAGAGTTGCATCGTCTTAAGTTGACTCTGTTTTGTCGTAAGAGTTGCATCGTCTTAAGTTAACTCCGTTTCGTCTTAAGAGTTGCATCGTCTTAAGTTGACTTTGCTTCCTCTTAAGTTGACTCCACTTCATCTGTCTTTCCACTTCGTTTGTCTTTCCGCTTCGTCTATTTACCGCTTCATCTATCTTTCGACTTCGTCTGTTTACTATTTCGTCTGTCGTTCCACTTCGTCTGTCTTTCCGCTTCGTCTGTTTATTGCTTCATCTATCTTTCCGCTTTGTCTATCTTTACGCTTCGTCTGTTTACTACTTCGTCTGTCTTTCCACTTCGTTTGTTTCCTACTTTGTCTGTCTTTTCGCTTCGTCTGTCTTTCCATTTCATCTGTTTTTTGCTTTGTTTGTCTTTCTGTTTCTTCTGATTTTCTGCTTCGTTTGTCTTTCTGCTTCGTCTGCTTTCTGCCTAGGTGACCAATACTTCTCCTTTTGTACACTATTTATCTGATGTCATCTGCTCCATTTTTGACTATTCAGACGATAAAATCTATCTTTGAGGTCTTCATGGAAATTGTAGATCTTGAAATCTTCTTTCAAAACACCCTAAGATGGTATTAATCTGATATCCCAAATGATAATTATGCTAATTTCCCCAAGACAGGTGCAACATGATTGAGGTCAAAATCCTGTTTGTGTTTTTTTAGCCATAACCTTGTTATGGAATCTCCAAATGAGATGACTTTTGTCTCTAATTAAACTCGAGGCATAGAGCCTCAAATGTTCTAGACAAGTCTATTTAAAATTTCATTTTGGGTTTTCCCAAAATCTGTTTGAAAGTAGGAAAAGAGAGTTACTTTGATGTCTATCCTGGTGTGGGCTAGCCACTCATGTGGGATGGTAACTAAAGAGGGTTCCTTGAAATAACCCTATAGGATATTTTGCTCACGCTTTATGACTCCGAGTGTTGGGCTTCAAAATCGGGGTCCAAAAATATGTATCTTATAAGTATATTTTACCTTAGAACAAAAACATCTTTTTGCACAATCTTTGTAAAGGTATTTATGTATCTTATGAGAGTCTTTTTTGCTTTAAAGTGTAATATCTTACTTGTATGATCGCTGTTTAGGTAGATGTGCTCTTGTGAGTGAATCATTGAGTTAAAACAAAAATGTCTTATTTGTGTAGTTTACCACTTTATATGATATAAATATGAGCATTTAGAGAATGGGCCTTTATTGATAATAAAGGTGCAAGTATTACCTATTCAAAGTGTAGGAAAATTCTCTTTTCTTAACACCATACAACATATATATTCTTGATCCTTATAATGAACAATCCATATCATTTAGGGGTGAGCTTTTTCGTCACTTCAACTTTTTCAAATATAATTATTTTCCTTAACAAGGGTCTCCTTCCTTTAGATCTTGCGCACGATTTCTCTTAACCTTATATTATATAATCCTTTATTATTAAGAAATATTCTTTATGAGAGCATTATTCTTCAGGTCTTCTAAGAGATCTAGCTCATTCCTTAGTCCTTCCTCATTACTCTCCCTCATAATTAATCACCCCTAAGTTTTCCATATTTAACTCCATTATACAATATCCTTATACTTTAAAAGCAAAGGTGAAAGGTAATTCCTATATTGAGGTCTTGGGTGTGGTATGGTAAGGTTAAAGGATATAGTGTATTCAATACACATAGGTTCCTTCAACCTTTTCCATCTTAGTTGGAAGAATTTGAAGAATAATATTATTTTGCTACCTTTGCTAAACTATTAGTTTGTGGCTATGTAGCAGATACAAAATACTACTTGACCTCATCCTATTTCGAAACCGAGATTCCTTTGCTATTGAATTAAATTCATTATTTGTAGCAATAACTAAAAGGACTTTATATTAGCTTATTATATTAGCCTTAAAAAATTATTCTATAGTTGTGGTAGCGATAGTGGCATATGCTTAAGCTTCTACCCATTTGGTAAATTAATTTACTATCACTAAAAGAAAATTTAGCATACCAATAAAGAGAAGGGACAATTTAGTATACCATTGAAGAGAATGGACTTAAGATATCATCCCCTTTTAAGTGAACATTATTGAGTTAGATATAGGTACATAATCAAACACATGTTTATGGTGCAAGTTAGAGTGTCATTGGCACTTGTCACATTTTTTTCACACAGTCTTGAATATCCCTCCTTATCATTGAGTAATAATATACATACTTAAGATAAGGTAAAGTAAAAGACTTGTAATATAGTTTCTCATTTATTAATATATATCTTGCAACTTGGAGCTTAATCCTTATAATCTGATTGACATCCTTGATAGGCTCTCCTTTTTGTATGTATTATATGATCTCTTTCAATCATTCATCCTATAATTATTACACATTAGTCACTTGAACTTCTAAGTTTGTAGATCCCACCTTATTTTCCTAAAGAACTCCCTATTTTCAAATTCCTTGCACCTTCCATTTAAGAGTTGATTTTTCATGGCATTCTCTTCTTAAGGAATCAACTCTAAGTCTATAATTATGATTTAGTTCATTAAGAGATATTTTTCCTTATACATCTACATACTTTTCTCCTTGGTTTTAAAAGTTTCAATTATATGGTTTACTATAAACTAGGACTCCAACCATATCTTTATTACCCTCAATTATAAGTAAGGGGCCAGTCCTACCATATATACTCTTTATCGCTAACTCTAAATTCTTAGCATGCTTCACTAATTGACCTACACATTTTATTAAAGATTGAAGATGACTTGTGACTTTAGGGATCTTGACATATAATAAATATCATATTTTCTTAGTACCATAAATTATTTGATCAATCACCTAGAAGAATTAAGTTTATATAAAGTTTGAAACAAAGGTAGGTTTATAACCACCTTAATAATGTGGGATTGAAAATAGGGTATGAGCTTTCTTAGGCCGTAAGAGCTAAGGTTGCCTTTTCTAACTTTGTATATCTCTCTTAAAGTTCTTTAAGGATCTTACTAATATAGTATACAAACAACCAGGTGCAGAAATATGTATTCTGTCATATGTGGTGTAAAAAGTGGAAGGGGTTGTAACATATGAGGTTTTAGTTGATTAAAGGCATGTTGAGTCACTGGCACTCTAAACCTCCACTAAAGTTCTTTACCTTTCTGAGTGCATATAAGAAAGTTAAGTAATGATTAGCTGACCTAAAGAGGCCTGCCAATCTTCTTATTTGCTTTTGGATTTTGTGGAGGTTTAATAAGTTATATTGGCTCTAACTTCACCATGTTAGTCTTTATACCTTATTAAGTCACCATGAAACCCAAGAAATTTCTCATTAATATTACAAATCTACAATTTTTAGGATTGAGTTTCAGTTTTAAATTTATCCATAAATTTAAAGTAATCCTCTTGGTCTTCACAACCATTTCATTTATATATGTCTCTATTCTCTTTTCCAACCCTTGTATTTTTCAATTTGAATGGTATGGCCTACTAAATAGATTCCATCATGGGTGAAAAATAGTTTTTCTCCATATATAAACCATACATGGGGACCTAATTTTATCTAGAGTATGCATCCGTGAAACTCAATCATTCACAATAACGTCTACTAACTAGTCAATTTTAGGTCAAATGTAATTTTCTTTAGAGCAAAACCTATTCAGGTAAGTTAAATTCACATACATGCGTCATTTCATAATGGAATTCTTGACGTGAAACTCAATCATTCACAATAACATCTACTAACTAGTCAATTTCAGGTCAAATGTAATTTTCTTTAAAACTTATTCAGGTAAGTTAAATTCACATACATGCGTCATTTCATAATGGAATTCTTGACCTTTACTATGTTGACAAGCCATTCTAGATATTTCACATCACATATGAATCCAAATTGTAATAATTTTTCCACTTCTTCTATGTCAATTTGTCTTTCTAGGGTGAAAGGCTATTTCTTTTACAAATAAGTTTGAATATAAGATCGATATTCAATTTATGAACTATTATCTCATAGTTAATTCCTTTTATCTCTTTAGCTCATCAGACAAAGATGTCTATATACTCCCTATATAAACTTCGTCTTAATGTTAGCCCCTACCTTTACAATCTTCACATCCTCAAAGTCTTATAAATTGACATATACCACTTCTTTAACAGGCTCTCCTATATACTCTCTTCTTAACTCATGCAAATCAATTTTATAGACATAGGAGCTTCTATTAGTTTTTAATAATGTGAAGTAATATTGTCTGATTGCCTTTAGATCTACTCGCATATGCCATTTTTAACATGAAAAATCTTCAACAACTAATAAAGTGATAACACAACCTTAAGACAGCACGAGGATGGTCTCCCCAAGATAACATTATAAGATAAATGTCTATCAATTACTTGTAATTCCATATACCTTGTGGCTTGTTTACATTGAGTCCTTAATTTCTCAATAATATTATTTTTCCTAAGACATGGGCCTACCAACAATGCCATTGCAAGTTTAAGCTTTACTTTGGTGACTTCTAAAATGGTAAAAGGTATCATAGAATAGGATGTTGATCAAGCTACCATTATTAGAATCCTTCTTACATTAAAGTTAGGCAAAGTTATTCTTATGACTATCACATCATCATTAAGATTGAGTAACTTAGGATCATTCTCTTTAAAAGTCGATTTGCGATCTATCGATTTATTCTTTCTTTTGATTTAATAACAATGTTGATAGAAGTCTCAAACCTACCTATAAATTTCTTTAGCTAGGTTTTTCTTATATTTTAATCTCTACTTTTAAAATTGTTGATGACCATTTCCTTAAATGAAGCACTAATAGATTTGCCACCATACACTCAAGAATAGGATTAGTTGTGATGCCTTCCCCTACTTCTAAACCTGGAATTGTCAATGATAAACTGCTTCATTTTTCTTTCTTTAATAAGAAATTTATGGACTTCTATAGGTCCCCATTCATGTATCTTATGCTTATAGTCTCAATGTAAGTGGAAAAACTTATCTTAATGCCTAGTTTTAAGTTTGCTTACTAACAACTTTGATGAAAATGAGGTTTTTTCTTTGGGTGTAGTTAAAAATGTGTTTAAGGGACATTCAACTAGAATAAGGAATTGCCTTCAAATCTAAGGGCATCTTACCCTCTTTTGTAGGTTTCTTTCCTCGAGTTCTCTCTTACTAAACAACTCCTACATATTCCCTCTTTGTCCTTAACTCCCTAGTCCCTTGGGAAGATCACTTAGTCTTTTTTGAAGAATGTTCCATTTACTTCAAAGTTTTGCCCACCAACCATGAATAGGAGAGTTGACTAAGCAAAGGTAAGAACAGAGGAATTTAAAATATGTTTCATTCCCATAGGGGAAGAAATAAATTAGCATGTTAGACCTTTCAGATCGGGATAAGACCCTGGTTGTTTTAATAGCAAAGGTAGAATAGTGGCAAGTTGTTATTGATGTCAAAAGGAACTCGAAACTTTGAACTATTGTCCCTCTCGCATCGAGTTAGATCCATTTGGCTAATAGGGATGCTTTTGTTTGGGTTAGAACCTCTAATGGTCGTTTTACAACTAAATCAGCATATGAGCTACTTGAATCCATCCCTTTATGTAGAAATCACAAAGCTTCTCAAAGGTTTCCTGATTTAGGTTTCGATTCAAACGATTGGGATGCTATTCTTCAATAAGGTTATACCAAGGAAGTTGTTATGAAAGGAGATTGACTTTCACTCTTTTAAGATGGGAATGGAATACGAATTCTTCCTAGCTACAAGGGATAAAGCCTTCCGGTGTTTATGTTTATACTAGATATCTCATCCAAATTGTACACCTTGTCCATCAAAAGGGATCTCTGTAAGGGTTGATGGTGATGTAAACCTTTCTTAAAGGTTATTATGACATAATTTAAATTTGTCACCTAAGTAGCTTTCAAGTTGAACTTTTGAGCGTACTGTATAAGACTCTATTTATGCCTATACCATGTCAAAAAGGACAGAGGAATCTCTAGGCTTCTTTTTGTGGAACAGTGAGCTTTAAATATGGCCTTAATATACTTGAAACTCGAGATAGACCTTTTAAGGATGGTTTGTTACTATTCCTTTATAGCCTCCACTAGGGTTAAAGAGAAGGGTGCATTTCAAGGCATTCGAATCTCCTTATAAGTCCATTTTCTCTTATTATTAGGCGACATAATATTTGGGGTTTGTAGTGTCATTAAGCTTCCAAGTTAGATAATGGGTGGGGTTGACTTACTTGTGATTTCATGGATGAAGGATTGTGTAAGAACAAATGGGTCGTTTCTTGTGAATACCAAAAGGGCCAATGATATCCTTGTGTCTTTAATCTAGGGATCTTATGGTGGCGAATTTGTCTCGTTTCTATAGTTTTCAAATCTTAATGGTGTTGTTGGTCCCCCTTCAACCTAGATATATTTTTCTTAGGCTCAAAGCTGTTGATTCCTCTGTCAGCCTAGGGTCTTCTTATTGCTATTAAGCCATGTTCATCAGTCCCTTGATATGCTCTTTTAGATTGAAGATCATGGCTCATATTCAACCTGTAGAAGGATTCTACTCACTCTCTTATTGGGGGAACTCCTATTGGTATTAATCTTGCCATCATGGAATCTTTAGGAATCCTCATCTTGACTTTAGCTTCTGAATCAGATTTCTCATAAACGACATTAATTGATAGATTGTATACCTATTTCCGCTCCTACTTAAGTGTCAAATACCGAACTCCAAGATTGATGAACGAGTTCTTATAAAACATTGTTGAAGATGGCTCTAGCATTATTAGATTCTAATTTTGGGAGCTTAGAGAAAAGTGAGAATTAATGATTTAATATCATACATCCTTCCCTTGTCTTTCCTTTTATTTCTAACTTACATGATGTGCAGTGAATAAAAATGCGTAACTACTCTCACATGTGCTCAAACTTCAGAATTCAGGCATGAGAGTCTGAATGAGAGCAAAGTGATAAATTAAGTATTGTAATGAATGAAATAAATGGGATTGTTATGCTAGAAATGAGACATTAGAGAAAGTTTAGAGCGCAGGTCTCTCACCTGTACCACTCACAGGTTGTTAGAGAACTCAGATTATGGACCTTCCCAAATACGAAGAATAAGCCAATTTTCACTGAGTGTCATTTGGAAATTTAATTAATGCCCATCTGAAAAATAGTGACTATAAGTTTATCTTTAAAAAAATGATTACTATCAAATAGTTAAGGTCTTTAACGATTAAATTTTAAAAATTAAGATATTCAAATATTAAAAACGAGAAATTGAGGTGTAGTTACTATTTGATAGGGATACCTTGATTTGTAAGTTATTCATAATTAAAAGAATTTTTATAATAGGCATGGGATTACTCCCTTCAAAAGACTAAACGACACTTTACATACTCTACAGGTTTTGCCCAAGGTGACGTGATAAATGTCGACGGTTGGTTTGACTTAAGAGGGAATAAGTTGTCGAACTCGCACTTTTCTTGCATTCTTTACAAGTCACAGGTGAATTGTTTTGACTTTTGCCTGTGGAAGGCCTTAAGTGCTACTAGATATACTTGCGTCTATTCTTCTCGTTTAACATACTAAATGGAGCTTAAAAACTAGACATGGGCCAAGAGATGGCCACTACGACTTGATGCTTTGCTTTGCCTTGCGAAGAACAGATGATACTCATGCACCACAAGATGTCTTGAAGACTTGAACGGTATTCCGTTAAATGTGGCCATGACTAAAGATTCTGCACTCGTCATGTAACCATGATCGAGACAATAATTGCACGTGTATTTTTTTGAAGCCATCCAATCACCATCTTTAAGGAAGCATAACGAACACTGAATGCATGCGTATTTCACGACTTTTGCAGATCGTCGTGTCAGAATTTTCATTTGCTTACTAGGGAGGAGAGATGGACACTACATTCTTGGCATTTAATCTATTACTCAATGCAGTGGACCATGTATCCAAACTCAAAACTGCACAAGAACAATGAATTTTATCATGCACAACTCGTCCGGACCATGACGCTAATAAATGAACTGACAAGCCTCAGAGAAGTGTGATCGAAATGCGTAAATACAGAAACTGTAGCTTAAGGTGATACCTTATTATAAAAGGTTTTAAGGGAGTTTAGGACAAAATTGGACCAGATCGGCGTAATCCAGGCTATACATCTGACATTAGACCACCTTCAATCATTCCACCAAATTTTTACACCAAATTTGATATTGGAATATTCTAAGTGATCTCATATATAATTAAGATATTATATCTCAATCTAAAACTTTAAAACAATAAGTTTTGATTCTTATATATGCATATAACCTATTTTATCTTTGTGTCTCTTTTCAACGTGAAATTACTTCACTTATAAATTTCCAACAACTATCACACACGACTGGATCCATCCATATAGGACTATCTCTTCTTCAATCCAGTGACTTACATGAAGCCATTGGAGTCACTTTATGAATCACTTATTCATTTAGACTCAAATTCCTAAATCTCTATTCATCAAACTTCGCCAACCTAACCCTGATATCATTATTAGAAAATCTGGACATGATCCAATCCTATCCGCAGTAGAATAATTACAAAACTTTTTTATTTGATTTCTAGTGAAGATCACTAAAATTTTATAAAATGATTAATAGAAATCATAATAAAACAACAATCATATTCGTACCTTACTCCTTACTTAACCCTCTCTACAATAATTATAGAGTTTTATCAACTCATTTTATAAATACCATTAGAGATCAGACACTTACACATTTATGGTGGTCAAAATGAGTCAGTTTCAAAAAAAAAAAATGAAAGACATGACAAGAAAAAGATCAAATTTTAAAATAAAATATGAATTATGATTCTTGCTTTTATAATCATTTATGCATTAATCATTTTATAAAATTTTAATGATCTTAATTTTTAAAAAATTAAACAAAAAAGATTTGTAATTGTTCTTCTATGATAAGTATCAATCCGGTTCCAATCTCCCAACACATCAGACATTAAGACCTTTGGAATATAGGTTAAAAACAAGAAGCACCAAAATTTTACTTGCATAGAAAATATAGAACCATATCCCGTAAAAGAACAACCAAGGACAAGAGATATACCTCAAATTAGTGGGACCTATTCCTCTGTCCCCCTTAACCCTTGGAAATGGCTTGGATGCAAGGGTTATAGGGGGACAAGGTTATTGGAAACAGAGGATCTGAAGGGCAAATTAGTACCTTTAATTTGAGATATTAAAGTGCTATTATTTGCGATCCGAACAACCAAACACAGGAGATAGTACCTTCAATTTAAGGTATCAAAGTCCTATTATTTGTGATCCTCACATGACCAGAGAAATTGGCAAAATCATAAGCGTGCTCAAGCCCTCTAACTTCATTTAGTGCGTAAATAAGACAACTGGTAGCATAGTTATCAAAGGGGACGTACAGGGTTGGTACAGGGTTCACGGCCAGAGGATTTGAGGGCGGTATCAAAGTGCTATTATTTGCGATCCTCACATGACCAGAGAAATTGGCAAATCAAAAAGTGTGATAAGGTCCTCGAACTTCATTTAGTGCATGAATAAGACAGTTGCAGTACCGCAATCTTGTAATAAAATAAATTCATTGCTGCATTCTCGCCGTGAAATAAGTACTTATTGCGGTACTGCTTTCAGGTTCGTACTATCAAGCAGACTGGATCTCATTCATACCTCACAATTAAGGGGTTATATTTTCTATTCCAATTATAGTATTTTTATTATGTTTTATTAACCTTCATTCACATATTTTACAACATTTTTTTTCCAATTATAGTATTTTTATCATGTTTTATTAATCTTTATTCACATATTTATGTAAAATATGTAGATAAAATTTGATAAAATCTTAACTGAATAAGAGAATTTAATATGCACAATTAAACAAAAGGAGATTCAGGGTAGCTTTTTTTTTTCTCCCCTTATCTCAGGCACTCATAAATGGACATAGGTACTGCCCATATAGTAGGTTAAGTGCCTGTTCACGATCTCATCTAATCAATCATAGCACAATTCGATAATAGATACGAAGAATGTTTACAGCGAGACCACCTCGAGTAAAACAGAGCACCCAAAGACAAAAAAGAAATGAGGACATAAAGTCACTTTCTGTACATTTACTTCTTCACATTGATACCCGTCACAGCAAATCAACTTGACCATGCAAAAGCTAGTATACGCAATACATTCCCTTAATATCATGCTTTCGTTGTATCGGAGCTTGTGAGGAGCATCAAAATAACCAAATTGAGGTTGAAAGTTAGCGTTATAATTCGGCGATGCAGTGACCACTTACAGGATAAACGCCATACTTGTAATAATTTAAGGTTGCCAAAAAAGAAAGTTACCACTCCTTACATCAAATCTTGTAGCTTTGCTGCTTATTATGTTTTAAATTAGCAAAACTCGATGATTCTTATAAAGTTAGAGAAGGCAGAGAAGGCGGTAATGAGATTTCATTAGTGTTGAATTAGGAAATATATACATATTACAAATGTGATCTGATCCTTAATCTAAGGGATTTGACTACTGATCTTTAGCTAATTACAATCTAATCTAGGTAAGTAGTCGATATACGTCAATCAACTATACAAGGTAAATATCGTTTATAGTTAAGATTATTACAACATTTCTAATACTCCCCCTCAAGTTGGAGAGTAAGGATCAAGTACTCCCAACTTGCCTCGTAAAAACTGGAACTGATCTTTCCCCAATGGCTTTGTAAAAATGTCCGCTTGCTATATATGAGTCAAGACATATTGCGGCTCTATTACTTTCACCTGAAATTTTTCACGAATGATGTGACAATCTATTTCAATGTGCTTCGTGCGCTCGTGAAAAACTAGATTTGTTGCAATGTGTAAAGCTGCTTGATTATCACAATATAAAAATGATGGATCTGTCTGTGGTACCTGTAAATCCTGCAAAATATATCGTAACCATGTTAG
>JAOQMP010038405.1:0-11555 GCA_027563575.1 Erythroxylum pedicellare | reverse complement strand
ATTCAACTTCATTTTCACTTCTAACTATCATTAAATATGGTTCATCCAACAATCAAGAAGGGTTAATGCTTATACTTGTTTAGCTTCAAACTCTTCAAAATCTCCAAAACCCTAGTCTCTATTTAATCCCCTTTTTGTATCTAAGTAAGAAGAAAGATGATAACTTACAAGTTGATTTCTCTTCTTTTTCTTCTTCTTTCTTCTTCCTTCCAAGCCTCCCACGATTTTCCTCCCTTCTTCTCCCTCTTCGGTTTTCTTCTCTTCTTTTTCTTTCTCTTACGATGCTTCTTTTCTCCTTCTAGGCCAAGACACATTTTCATCCTTTTTTTTTCATTTTTCCCTTCACTCACTTGGTTCTTCCAATTCTACCCCTTTTTTTTGTCTTTTATGTCTCTAACTCCTTTAATCCACTTAGCACCATACAAATTCTAAGTTAATTCCAATCCTTTCATCAAATTCTAATCTCTATTCATGCTTACTAAATTTAAAAACCCAATTCTAGATATAAATAAATAAACAAACAAACAAAACACAAATAAATAATTAAACAAATACATTGATAATAATTAAAAAAATTTGGGGTCTAACACTTTTCCTGATTTGTCTAGTTTATTTTTGAATACCCATCTAGTTCCTATAATAGATTTATTGGATGGTTTAGGGACTAGAGACAAAACTTTATTCCTTGTAAATTTATTTAACTCCTCTTACATAGCTAAAATCCAAGCTTCATCTTAAAGAGCTTCATCAATTTTCTTAGGTTCTAATTCAAAAACAAATGCTATATTGGCCTCTCTTCTAAATTTACATCTAGTTCTCACTCCTTCTGATGTTTCTCCTATAATCAAGTTTTCCGGGTGAGAAGATTTATATTTCCAGTCTTTTCTTAAGCTAATATTTTAAGAAATATCTACTACTTTATCAAATGGATCATTTGGTGGTGAATCGTCTAGATGATTAACTAAAGGAGTAGATAGAGTTTCATCTTTAGAATTGTCTCTTTTATCTAGATGAGAATCATCATCAAATTTGACATGCATAGACTCTTCAATAGATTTAGAAACAAGATTATAAACTCTATAATCTTTAGAAGTGAATAACCTGGAAAAATTCCTGAATTGATCTTAGAATCAAATTTATCCAAATTTTCTTTTTGTATTCAAAATTGTGCATTTGCAACCAAAAAGATGAAAGTAAGAAATATTTGGCTTTCTTCCCTTCCATAATTCATATGGAGTTTTATTTAAAATAGTTCGCAAAAATACTCTATTTTGAATATAACAAGCTGTATTTATAGCTTCTACCCAAAAGTACTTAGGAATATTCATTTCATATAGCATAGTCCTTGCCATTTCCTGAATCGACCTGTTCTTTCTCTTTATAAATCCATTTTGTTGAGGAGTTCTAGGAGCAGAGAAATTATAGGAAATTCCATTCTCTTTATAAAACATTTTGAATTTTTCATTTTCAAATTCTCCACCGTTATCACTCCTAATTCCAGCAATAGAAATTCCTTTTTCATTTTGTAACTTTTTGGATAAAACTTTAAAGCATTTAAATGACTTATCTTTATGTGATAAAAACAATATCCAATAAAATATAGTAAAGTCATCAATAATTACGAGACCATACTTCTTTCCACCTAGACTTGGTGTTCTGGTTGGACCAAACAAATCTATATGTAATAGCTCTAGAGGTCTAGACGAAGTTACAATAGTCTTAGACGAAAAAGATGTTTTAACTTGTTTTCCTTTTTGACAACTCTCACAAAAGAAATCTTCGTTAACACTTATCTTCGATAAACCTCTTACCAAATCATGTCTAACTAACTTGGAAATATGTTTAAAGCTAACATGACCTAGCTTTTTGTGCCAAATCAGTTTTTCATCATCTTTTGATATAAGGCATGAAATATTTTGACTTTTCAAATCGTCTAAGTTAATTTTATAGAGGTTATTTCATCTCTTGGCAGAAAAGAATATGGAATCATCCTTGTTTTTGACTATACAAGAATTTTGATTAAAGGATACTTCAAAACCAAAATCACATAATTGACTTATACTAATTAGATTATGCTTTAAGCCATCAACTAGCAGAACATTATCAATAGACAAAAAGGAATCTTTGCTAATTTTGTCGATCTCAACTATTTTGCTTTGCTGGTTGTCTCTAAAAGTTATTGATCCTCCTTGATTATGTTGAAGGTCTAGGAACATAGACCTTCTACTCGTCATGTGTCACATGCAGCCACTGTCCAAGTACCATTGATGGTGGCTGCTTTTTCTAAGTAAGGAGATCTGCAGTATCTATTATATCCTTCTTAGTTACCCATATTTTCTAGGGTCCTTTAGGGTTAGTCTTATAATTTTTCTTTGAACAATAATAAGAATATTGCTTCTTTTTCTTTCTATTAGGAACAAAATTCCTATTATGAAGAACATTACTATTACGAATAGTATTTCTATCATTAAAGCCTAAACCGCTTTTATCATTTGGATGTCTATAACTTCCAATCATGTAATTCATCCTTTTTGTACTTTCTGTAAATTTTGATAAATTTTTTGAAAGAATATTAACCCTTTATTTTAGTTGATTAATTTCCTCAGATTTATCTACAATTACTTTCTTTTTCATATCATCTACTTGTTTCTTAAGGTAGACGTTTTCCTTTTCTAAGAGTTTTGTGTTCTTTAAATTTTCAACAAATTTCTTTTTCAATAACCTATATTGTTTTAATATAACATGTTAATCTTCTAACAATTCTAAATAAGCATCCTGAAGATCATCAAAGTTAGAAATGACCTCATCATCGTTTTCCCTTTCAGCTACTAAGCATATATTTGCTTGTTTTGATGTTTCTGAGTCGGATTTAGATTTAGACAAATCCAGATCTTCCCATGTTGCCATCATGCTCTTTTGTTTTCTTGACTTTTCTTTTGTTTTCTTTTGAGCAACGAACATTCAGACTTGTAATGTCCTGATTTATTACACTCATAGCAGACGATAGAACTTTTCTCATTCTTCGAATCGTCTTTGCTATTCTTTTTGGAAGAGAAGTCTTTATTTCCCCTTGATTTCTTTTTTCACATCCTTCTAATCTTTCTTGAAATGAAGGATAGCTCATCTTCATCTTAAATTGAATCTTGATCAGATTCACTAGCATCATCATTCTTGATTTCTTCAATCTTTAATGTTTTTGAGGACGTGCTTCTATTTTTTTACATCTTCTGATTCTTCTAACTAGCCTTTAATGCAATATATTTATCCCTTTTAGGTTTATCTTCTGCATCAAGCTCTACTTCATGGATTTTCAGCGAACCAAGCAATTCATCTAGCTTCAGCTTGCTTAAATCCTTGGCCTCTTGTTTTGCGGTTACTTTAGGTCTACATCTTTTTGGAAGACTTTTGAGAATCTTTCTGACATGATCTTAACTGTCGTAGATTCTCCTCAGAGCTTTAAGTCCATTAATAATTGTTTGGAATCGTCCAAACATCTGATCAATAGTTTCATTAGCTTTCATCTTAAACAGCTCATACTGATGAATAAGAATACCAATCTTGGATTTTTTCACCTGGTTTGTGCTTTCATGTGCAATGGATAATGTGTCATATATTTCCTTTGCAAATTTGCATCCATGAACCTTATCATATTCACTTCTGCTTAGAGCACAACTTAAAAAGAACTTAGCCTTTGAGTTTAATTAAAATCGGGCTTTTTGATTAACCGACCATTGATCACGAGAGATGCTTTTCCCTTCATTGTCTGTTGGGATATATGGACCATTTTTAATGATATCCTAAAGATCAATGTGTGTGGATTCTATGAAGAATCGTATCCTGTCCTTCCAATAATGATAGTCTTCACCGATGAATGTAGGGGGTCTTAAGACTAAGGCACCTTCTCCTATAAAATCACGTGATTCAGCTATAGATTTTTGTCCTACTTTGTAAAAGTGTTTCTTGGAAACTTACTCTGATACTAACTGAAGTAAATCACTTGTTAATATAGAAATCACATATAATATGTAAAATACACAAGAAGGGGGGTTGAATTATGTTAAATCGTCTATGATATTAATCTTTAAAATCTTTTTGATTTTCTTGACAAATTCATACCATTACAAAACAATGCACTTAATTTGATGAGTAATGAAACAGTGAAAATTAAAATCTATTCTTCTAATAATAAGAAAATTAAAGAGGTAAGAGTTAGAGAGTATGACATTGTGATTTATACTGGTTCAGCCTTAACCTTAGCCTTTATCTAGTCCTTAGAGTTTGTCTAAGATTTCACTATCTCCTTCAACGTTACAACTATTATTTCTACACTTATCGAGCCTCTTCAGGTCTCTTTCACAAAGTATTCTTTATTTGCTTCCTTAGTCTCTTTAGGTTCTAGCCTTTCTTTCACTTGAAAAGATATTGTTTAAGCTTCACGTTACAGATGTATTTTCTCTCTTTCTTCCCTTTTATTCTCTTAGAATATTTTTCACAGCATGAGCACATGAGAACAAAATTTCTCTAAGTATGTTTTGTACATTCAGAATTCTCCTTTTTTTTTTAAGTTTACAAGTATAACTAATATTTATAACCTAAATCTCCAATGATCTTCTTTGAGAAATCTGCTTGTACAATCTTCTAAAGTCTGTTATTAATTGAGTCTTGTAACCAACTCCAACTAACTGATGTTCTAGTACATTCTTCAATTTCATCTTCTTACTTAGATTTGTATGCTTCGTCTGTTGTCTTAGACTTAATCACTTCATCTAATCCATCTTAGATGCTTTGTCTTATTTAGCTTTTACTTAAGTATCGTCTTGATTTGATGATTTGTGCCACTTATATGTATCTGTGCACTTAACAAAATCGTCAAAACAATTCACACTCTTCTATTATCATTATTATTATTTAACTTTCATCAGAATCAATAGAAGAAGTGAAGTATTCTTGACTTAACAATCTACATATAGCACAAGAAATACGATTGCACGCTCATTGACCTTTTTATACACTCAAGGGTCATCCGGATTATGTGAGAAACCCAACTCTTTGATTATCTCATCAAAGTGGATATTCTAACTCCTGGATGCTTGTTTCAATCCATAGATGGATTTCTGAAGCTTGCGTACCTATTTGCCATCATAGCAGATGAAGCCCTTTGGTTGTGACATATACACATCCTCGGCTGGATTTCCATTTAGGAAAGTTATCTTCATATCCATTTTCCATATCTTATAGTCATAATGAAAAGTAATGAATAAGAGTATCCTAATGGATTTAAGCATTGCTACTGTGCTGAAGGTCTCGTCGTAGTCAATTCCTTGTCTTTGACGAAAATGGCTACAAGCTTTTCTTTATAGGTATATCACATTATCGTCCATGTTGGTTTTCTTTTTGAAAACCTATTTACACCCTATGATTTTTAATCCTTTGGGTACCTCATCCAAAGTCCACACTTGGATTTCATACATGGAATCCATTTCTGCTTTCGTGGCACTGAGCCATTTCTGAAATTCTAAACACATCAAACCTCTTCATAGGTAGTAGGCTCATTATCTTCTATGAGCAATACATCATTCTATTCAATTACAAGAAATCCATATCTCTCAGGAATAGAGCATATCCTATGTGACTTACAAACTTCCAATATTAAAGAAGGTTAAATTGTTACTTGATCTATATGAGTCACAGTCTTAGGTTCAGGCAGTTGATCTGCATCTGTTTGAGCATCTTGAACTTCTTCAAGTTCAATTTTGCTCCCACTGTCTTATTTTAAAAGAAACTCTTTCTCTAAAAAGACAACATGTTTTGACACAACATCTTTTGTTCCTCAGTAAGGTAAAATTGATATCTCGTTATTTCTTTAGGATATCCTACGAACAAACACTTGTCAGACTTCACATCAAGTTTATTCGACTATATCTGCTTCACATAAGCTAGATAGCCCCAAACTTTCAAATGAGAATGATAGGGATTTTATTAGTCCACATCTCATATGGAGTAATATCAATTATCTTTGATGGAACTCTGTATACCAAATAAACAATTGTCTCGAGTGCATAACCTTAAAAGGATTTTGGTAAATTCTCAAATTCCATCATTGATTGTACCATGTCCAACAAGGTTCGGCTTCTCCTTTTGGCTACACCATTATGATGTGGTGTGTAAGGTGGAGTCCATTGAGATAAAATTCCATTATCTTTGAGATAATCTAAAAATTCTTAGTCTAAGTATTCCCCACCTCTATCGGATCGTAGTGTCCTGACACCTTTCCTAAGTTGATTTTCTACTTCATTTCTAAATTGTTTGAACTCTTCAAATGCATCAAATTTGTATCTCATCAAATACAGATACCTATATCGAGAATAGTCAACAATCAACGTAATCAAGTAAAGAAAACCACTTCTAGACTAGATGGACATCGGACCATATACATCTGAATGTATTAGGTCTATTACTCCAGTCGCTCGTTCACCCTTTCCCTTAAATGGTAACTTAGTCATCTTGCCTAATAAACAAGGTTTGCACATAACAAGATTCGCGCATGTCATATGATTCATAATCAAATGACCCTAAACTATCACTCTTGTGGAGCTTAGCTATACGTCTCTCATTTATATGGCCAAGGCGACAATGCCATAAGTAAGTTGATTTTAAATTATCTCGTTTATGTCTTTTTGTGTCATTCACATTCATAATTGGATGCAACATATCTAACATATAAATTCCATTACATAATGTACTAGTACCATAAAGCATTCCATTCAAACTAATAGAACAACCATTGCTATTGAAATTCAAATGGAAACCAACTTTATTTAAATAAGAAACAAACAATATGTTCTTTCTTAAAATAGATACAAAATAAAAATAATCTAGTTTGTAGGAATTTTTGCTCCATCGCCCATGTGCAGGTCTAGTTCTTCGTTTATGAGCTGTCTATTGTCCCTGAGGCCCTACATATCATTACATAGATGTGAGCCACAACCAGTATCTAATACCCATATGTTATGATCAAGAACAGTATTAACATCAACGACAAACATACCTAAAGGAGCCGGGGGCATCTGATGCTTGCTTCTTCTTTGAAGGACTCCAGATAGACTTTATAGCTTCGTTTACAGTGGCTAGTCTTACGACAATGGAGGCAAGTTCCTTTCGGCACAGTTTCTTTAATTTTCTTTTTGGATGCACTTCCTTTTGGTTTCTTAGACCTTTTCTTCTTTTGGTTCTTTTTTCTTAAACTATAAGAAGAAGATTCCACCACTAGCACTAGCTTTCTATCCTTCTTGATAACTTGCTGTACGGTCTTGAGCAGATTAATAAGCTCAAGAATTATCATGGAGGTTTCGTTCTTTCAATAGTTTAATACAAACTGTGAATATCTATCCGACAATCCAACCAAAATTAAGTCAACACTTAATTCATAGTCCATAACAAAGCCCAAGGTGGCCAACCTCTCAATATAACCATTCACCTTTAATGCATACTGCACTACTGATATCCTTAGGGTCATCTTAGATGTGAAGAGCATCCTCGAGGTCTCGAAACTTTCAAGCCAAGCTTGCTCATCATAAAGCTCTCTAAGATGAAACACTATGGTATTAGCATCTATAGACTCATGCTACTTCTTCAGCTCTAGTGACACAAAGGCTAGCATAATGCAAGTAGCCAAGTCACTATCTTTGATATGGTTACGATATGCTCTTTGATCCTCATTGGAAGCATCAACAGCAAGTGGATAAGGAAGTAGAACATCTAGGACATAGCCTAGGTCCTCAAAGCTGAGAACAATTCTTAGATTTCTTGGCCAATCAAGAAAAAATTGGGTTCAATTAATTTATTAGAATTCATAAGTGAGCGCAAATTCACACTACAAGATATCTTCAATAAACCTAAATATGAAGAGAGAAAGAATGTTAGAATACAAATAAATGCATGATCATAAGGAGTTGTATGACATACACATGGCTACCCTAGTTTAAAAGAATTCATAACCCTCATTACAAATCTAAGAAAAATTATGACAAATTGTCCCTCCATACATGTCAATCGATATCCAACATCACTAGGAATGACCTTAGGTTTACCTAACAAGCCACCTTAGGTCAATCGATAGGTATCGATCATATCAATTGCATCATAGATGCAACTATTTTCTAGTGCTATCAACTTGTGATATACGCACACATATTGGGTTATCAACTCTTGATGAGTGTACATCTTATGTATGTTACCTAATTATGCCTCTGCCTACGTTGAACCTGAGTTTACTCAACAAATCAATGCTTCTAGTGAAAACTAACCCATTAATTCAAAAATCTTATTTCCATGGTTCGAACATATCCATATAGAGTGAGCTTGGGTTTACCCAATAACCCTAACTCTAAAAGAATTCTGGTTCTCCCTATATTAATATAAGGCATTAGTTTTCATATTATATATGAGGGATTTCATATTCTGGTCTCATTTAAGTCGTAGGATTATAGTCATAATGACTATATAGAATGATTTAGGACGTCTCATCAATCACATTGAATCTATATCCATAATCATCCGTCATCCTACCTAACCAATCCTAGCATGTATTCATTAATGCAACCATCTGACAAGGTTTTCCTATATAGGTTGTGACGTATTATACATCTAAAGATTTGACGTTCAATTTAACTCTTGAATCGAATTGCTTTCTAATGTTGGCACAACCAATCGACAGCATCATACATGTTATGACTTCTCCTTTATACAGGACACAAGTGGCTCTAACACCACTGTAAGAAAATTCTGGTGCGAGCATCATATACACATGGTGTGGAAAATAAAAAAGTTTTATTCCAAGACTTTCCCAAATTCCAGGATCTATATGCCTATATAAGGAAATACCATAAAACCTAGCTGAATGTTCTCAATTCACATACATGTTCATAACATACATATAATTCATGGCATTTACATAAATCAATCATTCATATATTAAACATGTACCTTGTGTGTAGTATCCTTTGTTCTTTGATCTTCTACTCATTGAGTTCTTGCAAACCAAAATGACCAAAACATATCGTTTCTAACGTTATCCACACAAAGATCGGAGAAACTAACTGAATCAAACTCTTTGATCTGAAAATGGATAGAATAAATACAACAGTGCTAGCTCTCTTCTCCGATCTAAGTAGAGCAAAAACATGAAGGAGAGGAAGAACATGAAGAAGATAAGAAAGATGACGAGAGAATTGTGAAGATGACTTTTAAAACTTATAAAATAATTGTAAACAATCATCATCCTTTATTTACCTTCATGTTTTTGTCTTTTATCATTAAAAATAATAAATCTAATAAGACAAAAATGCAACACTTTAAAAACACTTTCTCCCCATCTTACACGTTATATAGATCTTATATATATATATAAATGCTAAGGTGGTACAGTCATACTGGGGTTGGTCTTACCAGCTTTTGGGTGTGGGAAAACACTAGAGACTTATTTCAGCAATATCGATTTCGTGATCTCGTTAGGACATATCTTGATATCATTGGGATCCATTTGGTTCTATTTCTCTCTATATAATATATCTCAATCAAAAACTATTTTATGAATCCTCCGAGTCACTCTTATATGTATGATCCATTAGGCTCCCAATTATATTGGTCACTTAGATTAACACTTAATCCAAGTGCGTCATGAGCAGCGTCTAGCAACACATCATGACCCCCAATTGACTGGAAGGTAAGTAGTTTAACAAACAAAGTTGTGCTCATTGCGAACCATCTCATGAACCCTCTTATAGACAATTGATGTGCAATTCATCCTTTCACCATGCTATACCCCAATTAGTTATGAGTACAGGCAAAGTGTCAACTCTCACTAGATTGACTACGTCAAATCTACTCCAAGTGATATCAGTTCTCATCATAGGACTCATTACTCTATATGTCAATGAAGACATTCTACATGACATATGTACTCTGGCCAAAGATTTCCAAGTAATGACACCGACAAGAGGTCGTGGATATCATTTTTTACTATCACAGAAGTGGTGAATCCTCTATCAGCTACTCAATTACTTTCGAATACCTCATATTATACCCAATCAACACCTTATGAGCAACCTTTACAAGGTAACAAGGAATGGGGTCAAAGCACATAATCAGTATCTAAGATATCGTTAAGCACCTTAAGTCTAAAGATACTTACACCATTGCTATGATAAGATTATCATTGAAATTAGAATAGAACATCCATGTGATGATCTCATGGTAGGTCATGCAATGTGCTTACTACCTATAGTAAGCATCCACAACTTAACTCCAAACATCTTATGTTTATAGTTTCTGAGATCCACTGCTTGATCAAATCAAGGAGTTTGACATGTGCTAGTATATCTGAATTAACGATGTCTAATCTCATTAATCCTATGACTAGGGATAATTTAGATACTAATATAATTGCACATGATAGGAATCTCAATAGTATGATCACATCATGATTTCCTTCATGCTATGTCACATATCATGGACTTCATTAATTTGTTTATAAATCAATATCAATTCATAAAAAATGAACACCTAATTAATGAAATATGCCTTTCTTTATTATTGAAAATAAAGTATGTACACAACTTTGTACAAAACGCGCTAAAGGTGATTGCCTTTAAGGCACTACTCTAACACATATGACTATTACATATAGCAATCAAGTTCTAGCTATGGGTTTTCTTGAAAAATGATTCAATAGAACATTGAAATCATTCTCATACAATAGCCAAACAATCCATACAAGATAACTTAAATAATTCAAAAAAAGTGAAAGAAAACGATACACAATAACAATATGTTTAATATGCTCCTTAGCCTCGATTGCCCCTCTGAATAAGTGTCGGATGGTTTAGCCTTCCCTTCCCTTCCTCAATCTCCAATAATCCTTAAGGAAAGCTTCTGTCTTCATTAAAAACCAAAGAGAAATGAAGAGGAATACAAATCTTTCTATCTCCTTATTTTTTCTTCTCTCTTTGGATTTTCTCCCGAATGTAGCAAAAAATGGAGGCCCCATTTCAGGATTCCATTCTTTTATTTTTATAATTGATTCCAATTAGGGTAAAAACTAGGTTTTATTTGGCTGAAAATGTCCAAAATAACGTTTTATAAATTGATTTCATAAGAAGTCCCCAAGCTATCGTCGCACAAGCCATAGTCACGATCAAGGCCTGTATGATAAGCTTCTGTCACGATCATGGCCTATAAGACAAGCTTCTGTAACGATCATGGAACTATTGGAGTTATGTAAATATAGTGTCCTAGAAAGCAAGTGCATTTACATGTAACTTAATTTTCTTCCAATTACAGTTTTGTAATGAACATATTTATTATTAATGAAACAAAAGAGATTGGGTTTATATGGATGAGCATTATATATCTAGTCAAAAGGTACCGAGATTCTTTTATAAGTAATATACATATACATAGAGATGTATGGGAAACATTTATATTATTAGAATCTAAATTAATTGATTCACAGTTGAATAATCAAGTTGGTCGCTTGATTATGGTTTAGACTGTAG
>JAOQMP010038370.1:0-11557 GCA_027563575.1 Erythroxylum pedicellare | reverse complement strand
GTATAAACCCTTTAGATCAGAACATGATTTGAACCAGAATAGACTTTGTTTATATCAAAACTAAACATGTATCAGAATACAAAACAAGTTAGATTGCTAATCCATTTCACAAAAGTGGGTAACAGGACTCATATAGGAGATACCGTGATCGGTATGACAAAATAGGAGAGACTTATGTCTCAATAATAGGAGACACCAAAGTCTCAATAACAAAAGACACCAATGTGTCTGTAATAGGAGACACCGAAGTATCATAGGAGCAGCTGTAGACCCTTTTAGGCATGGCTATTTACCCAAAACTGGAAATTAACAGTTTTAAAACAAAATAAGTTCATTTTAGAATCCTAAAGTGAGGGACATATTGTAAAATATTCAACTTTGATCAACTTGACATAATCATAGATACCAAATAAACTAATATGTCATACAATATCCAAACTCTCATTCATTCATATAACATCTCCAAAATTCCAGACATGAACATTTGGTAAAAAACAATTCATTCCTAATGATTTCAGATGACAATGAAACTTGGTGGAGAGTAATGGAAATGTGTGAGGAGTTTGTGGTCCAAATTCCAAGTCAATCAGAGGTCCGGAGAAGAAGTTATGATCAAAAGAGTGAAGGATATTCAAAGCTATCAAACAACAGAATACATCCACTATCATGATCGTGCTTGTACATGATCATGCACTTCCAATTGATTCTCGTATGTCATGATTGTGCTTGTGAATGATTGTGCTTGTGAATGATCGTGCAACCCCTTCATGACCTCTTAGAGTCACGATCGTGCTTGTGCTTGATCATGCATTACCTTTTATTCCAACTTCTTCCAGCTCTTCCTAAAATAGACTTTTGGGTCAATTTTACATGGTTATTTTGATAATGAAAATGAAGGATTTAGGCCAAACATTCTTCTAAAAACTTGTTCCTTAATGTCTCAGGTTTTTAATTATACCAAATTTATTCAATTTGATTTAGTATTTTGAAAGTTATACCCAAAATACTAAAGAATGTCCTTAAAAAGCGACAGAATCTAGAAACTTAACTTCAATCTAAAAGTTGACACTCTTAATGACAGAAATAAAATTCGACTACTTTAAGAAAGTTGTAGATATATGTATTGAATTTAATCTGCATTTAAATTAATCCCATTTGGATACCTATAGGTCAAGATATGGTCAAAATACTGATACCTATCTAGTGGAACTACTCTTTTTAACCAGTATCCAACATGTATCTAACCTCAATTCTTTCTTCATTCAGTACACATTTGATCCATTTCAAACATCAAACAATATATGTTATAACAGGATACCAAGTTCACAATTCCCTTACCTTACTAAACTTCAAATTAAACTTCAAGAACCTGGCTAAACCAAGCTTCCAAACAACCAACACATACCTAAATTTAATGTGCAACTTTTAGCATCAATAAGGTAGTAATACATAGAATCACAGGATCTACTTCTTAATGAAATAAATTACAAAGCTTCCAAAGGTTAATAATCCAAACTCCAAAAAAATTCCAGAAGTTAGAGAGAAAATGGGAGTTTCAGTGGAGAGAAGAAGGCAAAGTGAAGAAAGAACAAAACAGAAAATGTTTCCAACAGAAACTTGCTTCATCACCATCTGGGTGTCACTCCCATCATAAGGCTTATGTCTCCTTTGCATGTGTCACATATGTCTTGCACTTAAGCTACCATTTGTCGCACTTCCATTAAACCATTTTTCACTTAATGAATGCTACCAAATGTCACAATTTAATTAGGCAATTTGTCACTTTATTAACTATTCCATTTGTCAATGTATCAACTATGCCAAATGTCACTATCTCATAGGCTTAATCATTCCAATTTTAATTTACCAACTTATCTTGTCACTTGACAATTTTCTTAGTCCAAATGTACCTTTTAATTTAATACCTCAATGTTCTAATGGCATTAATTAATCCCAAGTTACTAACTATAGTCCACTAATATCAAAATTTAAGTTATATGAAATTCTCATTCTTATCACAAATTTTAACACCTATTATACATGTACTTTCATGAACATATACAATTTCTACTAGGGTATAGTTTAGGGCCTTACATTTCTCTTCCCCTTAAAAGAATTTCGTCCTCAAAATTCATACCTGAATAACTCGTTCAGAAAGCAGTACTAAACTTGATTTGAGTATCCAGAGCCTTTTACAGACTTTTCCAGAATCTCGAAATAAATCGAATATCACGATCAGAAATAATAAACAATGGCACCTTGTACATCCTCACTATCTCATTCACATATATATCTGGAAACTTATCTAATGAATAGTTAGAACGAACAGGCACATAATGAGCACGCTTGGAGAACTTATCCACTACAATGTATGCGTATCCCCATCCCCTCAAAAGTGCACAATCATAACGTGATACTAATATCATATTCGATTCTATAACCACAAATACAAATACAACAAATCTATGTCTAACATATCGAACCATGTAGTATCTCCTATTTCAAGATATCAAAAAAGTTTCATTTTCTTACACTCTCACAAATCATCATTTTTCTCCATCTCCCAATTGGCTTTTTTTCTCGAATGATTTTATCCAATCATTCAATGTCTTAGATTCCTTAAAAACTTGATGTCTGATCACTTTTTTTCTCCACATAGTTCAAATTATTTGAAATCTCAACTTCTTGAACTAAAAACACATACATGGAATCAAACTTGTACTTCCTGAACATACTGAAATAGAATTCATTACGAACCTAAGTCCCTATAACAATAATCTTAATGTAATATCAAATTTAAGAACCTAACTTTACTTTCAGCTTCCCGTATCTGAATCTCATACTTATCCGACTCCAATATTCACATCTGATTCGTTCAATACTCATTCATTCATTCTTGGTCAATATCATTCATTCATATCCAAACATATATTACATCTGTACATTGTAACATCATTCGCCAAAGCAACCACTTTATCAGATATATTAACTTAATTTTGAGGGCTTTAATATATATTACTATTATTTACTTCATCTTACTTGAATATGTTCTCAATCAATTTAGAAATTTAAGATACGTAACCATTACAAAATTCTAATATCAAACCCAATTTTATAATCTTATATAGAATCACAAACTCTCAATAATATATCTCATCAATAGCCTTGTGAGATCTTTCCATAAGAAAATTCTAGAACCAAAATATGGTACAAAGTGCATTAGGCCAGACACAACTCTTATATTCAAGTACAAGAAATAGTTAAGCGCTAGTTAAACTAGCATCACCTAAACTATGCTCTGATACCAAAATATGTAAAACCCACACACCCCGTAAGAGGATATGCAAGTGTCACACAAAACAATACGAAAACATTTCAAAACATACTAAACATTCATTGCATGCATTCCCAGAAACTCAAGCAAAAGTATATTACATTTCATTCAAAGTTGTTTGTAAATAGAATGTATCAAACATATTGTATTTATCCACATACATGTCATAATTTCAAAAGCTAACCTATATAAAGGTTATTACAAATTTCTTACTGGAAATTACAAACCTTATTGACAAATGTACAAAAGGTCTCATTACACTGAACTAGATCTCAACGTTAAACATAACAAAGATTTAATAAAAAACAACACCCAAAACAGAACATACTCTTCATTGGCCACTGCAGTTGTCTTTATCCTAGTCTTTATACTCTTCTCTCTAAACTTATATGGGGCAAATCCACTATGCTAAGCATATAGCTTAGTGGGGAATAACTAAATAGGATACATATTGACAACTATCTTTAACAGTCATCTAAACATTCACATATTCTAGGTAATCCAAATATTATGAATCACAGAATAGAATATAACATAGGAGAACATAATACATATTTATTCCAGAGCAAAACTCACCAGTATCAGAATTTAAACACAATGTATTTTAGAACTGAATATAATTTATCAATATAGAATATTCTCATTCTCATATCAGAATGTACAAATGTCAGAACTAAATATCAGAATAGGGTATAAATCCTTTAGATTAGAACATGATTTGAACCAAAAAAGACTTTGTTTATATGAAACTAAACATGTATCAAAATACAAAACAAGTTAGACTGCTAATCCGTTTCACAGAAGTGGGTAATGGGACTCATATAGGAGATATCGTGATCGGTATCATAGAAAAAGGGAGACTTATATCTCAATAATAGGAGACACCGAAGTGTCAATAATAGAAGATACCAAAGTGTCTGTAATAGGAGACGTCGAAGTGTCACAGGAGCAACCGCAGACCATTCTAGGCATGCCTATTTAACCACAACGAAGAATTAACAATTTAAAAACAAAATAAGTTCATTTTAGAATCCTCATATGAGGAACATATTGCAAAATATTCAACTTTGATCAAATTGACATAATCATAGATTCTAAACAAACTAACATGTCATACAATATCCAAACTCTCATTTATGCATACAACATCTCCAAAATTCCAAACCTAAACCGTTGGTAAAAACTAATTCATTCTTAATGGTTTCATATGACAATGAAACTTGGTGGAGAAGAAGGTCAATGTGTCAGGAGCTTGTGAGCCAAATTTGAAGTCAATCAGAGGTCTAGAGAAGAAGTTATAATCAAAAGAGTGAAGGATGTTTAAAGTTGTCAAACAACAGAATACATCCACTATCAAGATCGTGCTTGTGCACGATCATACACTTCCAATTAATCCTCGTATGTCACGATCGTGCTTGTGCATGATCGCGCAACCCCCTTATGAACCCTTAGAGTCGTGACCATGCTTGTGAATAATCGTGCACTACCGTTTATTCCAACTTCATCTAGCTCTTCCCAAAATAAACTTTCGGGTCAATTATACACGGTTGTTTTGGAAATGAAAATGAAGGATTTAGGCCAAAATTTTTTGTAAACAATTGTTTCTTTATGTATTAAGTTTTTAGTGACACCAACGTTATTCAATTTGATTCATTATTTTGAAAGTTATCCCCAAAATACTACAGATTGTCCTCAAACAACGATAGAATCCAAAAACTCAACTTCAATCCAAAATTTGACACTCTTAACAAAAATCAAATTTGACTCCTTCATGAAAGTTCTAGATACATGTATTGAGTTTAATCTGCATTTAAATTCATCCCATTTGAAAACTGACAGATCAAGATATGGACAAAATACCGATACCTGTCCAGTGGAACTACTCTTTCTAACCAGTATCCAACATGTATCTAACCTCAATTCTTTCTTAATTCAGTACACATTTGATCCATTTCAAACATCAACCAATACATGTTATAGTAAGATACCAAGTTTGTAATTCCCCTATCTTATTAAACTTAAAATTCAACATCAAGAACCCAGCTAAACTAAGCTTCCAAACAACCAACACATACCTAATTTTAATGTGCAACTTTTAGCATCAATAAGGTAGTAATACATAGTATCACACGAACTACTTTTTAATGAAATAACTTACAATGCTTCTAAAGGTTGATTGTAACATCCCGTTATCCATGTTGTGGCTAGAATAGAATATATGAAAGATGACTGAGAGATTAGAAAATGCATTTCATGTTCATGCATATATGACATGCACATGCATGTGAATAGTAAAATTTTGCTTATTAAAATGACTATACATACATTCATTGACATTTTGGGTATAATTGTTTCTAAATGTGATTTCTATTTATAGTTGTGGTTTTTATGTGTTGAAAATTAATTTGGAGAGTGTATTTGTTGATTTAGAATTTTTGAAAATTTTGGAGAACTTTTTGGAAATTGTTGGGTATTTTTGTACTAGGAAAATTGCCAAGTGGCAAACTATGAATAAATGGTAGTAGAAATTACTATCCAATGGAAATGGAAATTTTGATAAATGACTTTAGGATTTATTCACAAGTGCCATTGAAAATTGAGGGACAATTGGAGTAGAAATTGAAATTGATTGGACTAGTAAAATGAAGGAACCTATTTTAATGCTTTACAAATTGGTGCAAGTGACACATGTCTTAATTTGATTTTTTTTATTGAAGGACCCCTTCCCCCATTTTGTTTTCTCTCTCACGATGCCTCTCTCTTAAAAAGCTGTTGGAGTTTTATTTTGGTTCCTTCTTCATCTTTATAGCTTCTCTTCTTTCTCTTCTTCATGAGTTTTGGTCCTTCCAACCTCCATTCATGTTGAACCTAGCCCACTCATCTTCCACTTGCTACTCTTCCACGTTGCTCTCTCTTTAATTCCCACCAAAAACCCTAACCTTCCAACCCTCAAGATGGCGATGATCGTGGGTTGTGTTAGAAGTTAAGTATTTTTTTATTTTCTTGCAGAGTTTCAAGATTTGGTAGCTAAATCAAGTAAGTCATGTTTTAATTTTATGCGTAATGTTAAAGGTTTATGGGCAATGTTAAAGGTTAATACATGAAATGGTGCTTTGTGTATGTATGTGTCGTGGGTCATGAAGAGTTTGTGAATTTTTTTGCTTATACATATATGCTTGATGAGTAATGAGTTATAGAGATGTTTTAAAGGTTGAATGATCTTGACAAGGAGTTTTGTATATGCTAGAACGTTAGTGAAAAAATGAAAATATATTGATGTTTTGTTTCATATAAATGCTAAATAATGGGTTAGGAGTTGTTTTTATGGATGATTGATGTAACATCCCATCCCCATATTAAGGGTTAGAACCTAGATTTCAATAATGGAGAAAATAACAATGTGAGAGTTAGAAAAAATTTGCATTTCATGCCTAGCAAAATGTCAGCATACATGTATATGGATTTGAATATTTGCACACAAGAAAATAATTGTACATGCACTCATTGACATTTCAGGTATAATTGAATTGTCATGGGATTAGTTGAAAATTTATGGATTCGATGTTAAATAATTTTAGATGGTAGATTGAGAATTGTGGTTATAGTGAATGAGTTAAATGAAACGGATTAGAAAGACAAGAAATAAAAATTTAAGTGTTGGATTTAGTGAAGGAAAACACGTTAGAGAAGTTTACTGAGAATGTATAGTTAGAGAGTTAAATTTGGATTTAAACTTCTGTGATTTTATTGTATTAATTTGGGATGAATTAGACAAAGTTGTCTTCTAGAAAGTTGTACCTTAGCTTTCTAGCTTCCCAACGGTATATAGTATGGAATTTTTGGATAGCAGAGTCAAAAGTTATGGTCCTTAGAAGTGGAGATGCTCAGGAGTAGAGGATGTATCGTTTGTTGAGGACATATCATCTAATGAGGACGGATCGTCTGGTGAGGACGCTTCATTCTAGTGAGGATGTATCATCGGGTAAGGATGTATCGTCTGGTGAGGACGCTTCATCTTGTGCCGTCACATCGTCTGGTGATGATGTCATATTGTCTGGTGCATTGTTCATCTGATCCTTTCTTTTGGTCCCATTTTTGACGCTACAGATGATAGAATTTGTATTCAAGGTCTTCATAAAGATTGTATATATTGAATTCCTCTTTCTAATACTTGATGAATGACCTTGATCCGATATCCCTAGAGTATGTTATGTTTTTTGTACCAAAATAGGTTCAATATGGTTAAGGACAGAACTTTGTTTGATTTCCTTCAGCCATAACTTTGTCATCTGATGTCCAAATGACTTAATTATTGAACCAATAGATTCACAAGACATTGAATTACTTCTCCACCAAAAATCATATCTTTATGAATTGATTTGGCTGGTGCATTTAAGATGGAAGTTGTGCATAGTATACTATTTTGGACAAGAGCAGTCCGAAAATGATTGAAGTATATCTTTCAAATCACTAAATCAAATTGACTGATTTTGGTGTTGATGGAGACATAAGACATAAGGGAACATGTTTCTACAATAAAGTGTTACAAAATGACTTTATTATCAGGATAAAAAAGAACATGCAAAGTTGACCAGAAATGATGTTTTTATGGGAAAAATTTGAAAGTGAGTAAGGGGTTATGACTTATGATTTCTGTGGTTTGATTAAGTCATAAAATTAAGTATAAATCATACGTAAGTGAGTTTTATTAAAGGGAAGTGGATAAGTGGTTAAGAAATGGGCAGGTGTCCAAGCTTTAAAGTTAAGCTTTAATAACCTTGAAAGATAAGTTGTTGTCCTTGTCTTTATCCTTCTTGAAGCTTCTTTCCCTAGTTTTTCTTAAACACAGAGTTTCTCATCAAATCTAAATCATAATAAAATCTTGATTTTCCCTTTTCACTACCACTTCCTCTTTTTTATTTCTTTTTTCTACCCCAAGAAAAATCGAACCCGCTGTCATCTTTCAAGTTGATGTATGTGGTTGCATGAGGGATTAGGGTTCACGTGATTGCTGCAGATGTTGGAACTTTAAACAAGTAAGCTTGTTATAATTATGTATTTTTGTATGAGCTGAAACATGCATCATGAGTTCATTGTAAAATGGTTAGGAAATAGTGATATTCATATTTGCTGGAAAGTGAGTGAGAAAAATTGGGGTATACTGTATTTGTTGATTTTCTATGGATTTGATGACCGAAATGTTATAAGATAGTGTTAAACTAGTTTTGGAGTTGAAAGATCAACAAAAATGTATATATGATGAGAACATAAAAATTTGGAGAAATGATTATGTGAATGCTC
Source organism: Erythroxylum pedicellare (assembly GCA_027563575.1). NCBI lineage: Eukaryota > Viridiplantae > Streptophyta > Magnoliopsida > Malpighiales > Erythroxylaceae > Erythroxylum > Erythroxylum pedicellare. Next base: position 2,922 of record JAOQMP010038370.1, on the reverse strand, counting down.
TGTCATGTTGATGTTTTCACTATATATATATATATGTAAGTTTTGAAGTGTTTTTAGAGATGATTAAAAATGAATTTAGAGTTAAGAGATAGGTGTATGGTGATGTTCGGAGATGAGAAAGAGTGATTAAAATGATAGTTAGAGGAAGAAAATGAAGTGAATGTTAAAATATGAAAATGTTAAAAAATGAATGTGAAGAAGTGCAGAAAACGTGAAAGTGATTTTCTGTTTATGATGATTATAGAAAATGATAGATTTTGATATGTATTGTGATATGTTGGGCTGAAATGAAATAGGAATGAAGAAGAAATATTGGGTTTTAAAACAGAAAGTTAATAGTGATATATATATGTATATAAATACTTTGTTTTTCCTCTTCACTAGTTACATACAGGTATATATGGGAAAATTTGTGGATAAGTTATTGATATCAAAGTACTAAAGGGTTATAGTTCAAAGAACTGATGAGTGATTAGGTTATGAAATGAGAATGAGTATAAGATATGAAGTTTGTTAAAATACCTGAGATTGTCTTTGAGCGTCCATTATACATAGTCCATTTATACAAATGTGCAATTATTAATATGAGTACAATGTATGTCATGCGTAAATGGGTTCTTCAGGTTAAGTGTCCACATTAAGGCATTTCTAGAATTTAGAAGCAAATGCTAATATGGAGTGTACTGTGAGTAGACCGAGATGGTCTCACTTCATTGTTTGTTTTGTTTAAATTTTGTATTAATTGACTACTGGATGATGTTATGAATGTGATTGATTGTGTTGGTTTCCAGACAGAAGGTCCGATGAATGTGATGCATGAATGAAAAATTGAAGTGCTCCTTGTATGTGAATTGGATGAAATATGTGATACATGTCTTGGTTGTTAAATGCCGGACTTAGTTCCGAAGGAAAATGTGATCATACATATAAATGAAAAAGTGATACTCAACTCTAAAGTTGAATGCCAGACTACGGTCCGATGATATGTGAATGTGAGTGAATGAGAATATGCAAATGTGATTGAGGCATTCCATTTCATAAATGCATTAAACACAATGGCAGTTGTAACCAGAGTAGCCACTGATCAGAGCTTAAAGCTCAACGAGTGAAAATGAGTCTCGAGCTCAAAAGTGATTAAGAGCCTAAGCCTCACGCGCACTGCATATGCATAATATGAGTGGTTAAATTGTATTGAATGTGAGGTGTGAAATGTGTAATGATGTGAATTATGTGTTACGTGATTGGGTAAGCCATCTATGATGCTCACTCATTGAATTCACAAAACTCACCCAAAATTTGCAAATAATTTTCAGGATTAGAAGAATACCTCGTTAGGCAAACGGGAGTATACTTATTGCATGCAGGGGAAATAGAGGTCAAGATCAATTCACATCTGAATTGTATTTCTTTCTTTTTGTATAAAATTGTATATTCTACAACTTTTGTATCAAATAAGGTATTCCAAAATTTTTGTATAATGTGTATAGAAAGGTTTTTCTGGTGGAATGTAAAGACATTATCACTAAAGTGTTTTGTATTTGTAATAAGTCCCAATTAGCTATTGAAATTCTATTAATTGTATTGTATTGATTGAAATTTTGATGAATGAAAGTGGGCCCGAATTGGTTGTTATTTCTGCATATGTCTAATGTTGTTTAAAAAAAATTATACAGATTTTTGAATGATTGAGTGCTCTAGAATGCCACACTCGCGGGGCACGGACTCGTATATCACCCAAAATGTCAGGCACATGTCTTACGGAAGTGGGGTGCTATAAAGAAACACAAAGGAAACAACAAGAAAAGGAAAGAAAGAAAGCTACAATCCTACTGAAAGGCATATACTGTGAACAAGGAGGTGAAGTATCATGGGTATATACAATTTAGCTCGTTGTCTATTTAACTTGAAGGGGTTTTCATTTTCTCGTTTTACATCAAGGACCCCAAAAGGAAAGACTTGGATCACTTTGAATGGACCATACCTTCTTGTCATGCCACTTCTTCATATTCTCTTTATACAACTTCAAATTGTTATAAGCATCCAAATGGAACTGTCTAAGCTCGTGAAGCTACATAAGTCTCTTAGCACCAACAAAAGACAAATCAAATTTGAGAAATTTGGTAGCCCAATATGCACGGTTCTCTAACTTGGCTGGAAGATGACAAGACTTGCCATACAGTATCTTGAATGGTGACATGCTTATAGGTGTCTTAAATGCAGTCCTATATGCCCAAAATGCTTCGTTTAGCTTTAAAGACCATTCCTACCTAGAAGCATTAACAGTTTTCTCTAGTATTTCCTTTAATTCCATGTTTGAGACTTCAACTTGCCCACTAGTTTGTGATTGGTATGGAGTAGCAGCCTTATGGGTCACCCCATACTCTGCTAATAATGAATCAAAAAGTTTGTTGCAAAAATGTGACCCCCCATCATTAATAAAAGCCCTAGGCATGCCAAAACATGTAAAAATATTCTTCTTCAAAAGCTTAACAACACCTCTAGCCTCATTTGTAGGCAATGCCTCTACTTCTACCCACTTGCTAACCTAATCAATAGCAACCAATATATATTGATTAGAGAAAGACTTAGGGAATGGTCCCATAAAGTCTATGGCCCAAACATCAAAAACCTCACAATAAAAAATGTTTGTCAATGCCATGTCATGTCTCCTACTAATGTGCCCGACCCTTTCACACCTATCATCAGATTTGACAAATGAAAATACATCCTTAAATAAGGTGGGCCAATAGAAACCATACTCTAAAACCTTATGAGCTGTCCCAGATGCACCATAGTGTCCCCCAGCCTCTCTAGAATGACAATGATATAACACAGAGGACATTTCCTCTTCAGGAATGCAGCACCTAATAATACCATCCACACAAATCTTGTAAAGCAAAGGATCATCCCAAAGATAGTATC
>JAOQMP010038328.1:0-11558 GCA_027563575.1 Erythroxylum pedicellare | reverse complement strand
TTAAATTGAGCCTATGTCTATAACCACCCTATCATGCCAATTTAACTAACCCTTAAAATGCATCTAATGCATGTAACACATAAAGAAGGTTTAATTTATGTTGTGACCTCTACTTGGATTAATTCTAATTTAATCCTTAGCGCTTTCAAAATTTCCAAACATCAATTAGTCATCTAAAACATCCCTAGGTCATCTCAAATTTATCAAGACAATTTTGGCACAAGTCAAAAAATATCTTGACGACCAAAATTATTAAGATAAATGAGTTAAGCTACTACACACTAAAGAGACCGATTCGATACCTGGAAATTTTCTGGAACCCTAATTTCAAGCACATCGACTTAGCATACTAATAGCATCAAAATAATACATTTCTTATCTTATAAAAATGTTTCAAGGTCTTATAATCGAAACACATACATATAAGTCATCAAACAAGTCAGACCTATCAGCTTTCAGAAAACTGACCAAAGTTGACTTTTACTTGATTTATTAATTGAATCAAGTTAAATTAATTTTGGAAAAATTCCAGAGTCTTATACATATTCTTAATGTTCCTAAAAAAAATTCTAGAATCTAATTCCTAGGAATTCTTTATAAACTAAGTGGAACTAGGCAACATATCATATGTCCACTAACACTTGTCATACGCCACCAGCATGCGTGTAAAATCAAGAATAAATAATCAGTCACTTCAAAAATAGGTGTCATATATCTCATACACGTGGCAACATCATATATGCATGTTCATGAAGGAAATTCATTAAAAAATTTATAAAATTATTCTAGAATTTACAAACATGCATGTTTATTACATTTCCTAGAACCTTATACATGCATCAGGTTGAAACTAAAATCGTAATAAAATAGAAATGATATTCAATTGCATTTTCATTTGAATGAAACATAAAATAACACCTTATAAACATTTATGTGAAAGAAAATTAGAAAAATAATTTTTCTTGAATTATTAAGAAAATTTCAAAATTAGCACATACATTATGTTTTTCAAAAATTCCCATAAACCAATTTATGAACAGACTGGAGATCAATTCTAAATAAAATAAAAAATGACATTCAATTGAAAATTTCTTTTCCAAAAACATAATATAACATCTTATAAACATGTATGTGAAAGAAAATCGAAAAAACCAGGTTTATACAATTTATACGAATTTTTTGAAATCAATATGCATGGCATTCACAACCCAGCAAACAGTTTGTACATGTTTAATAGATCATCTTATACGTGCATAAGTAGGTCTGAAACCACTATTAGAGAGTCACGGATCTATGCATCACATACATGGAAAGGAATCCAAAGTGTTGGAATCAAAATTCTAACCGCACAACATCCCCAAAAAATCCGAAATCTATGTGCATGTATAATCAAATTATAAGAACATAAAATTACAGCATATGTACCTTGCAAATACTCCTCCTTTCTTGAATCTTCTCCTTGTTTGGGTTGTAGCAAACACCAAACACCTTTCTTGGCCTCTACAGAGCACACAAAGATGAAGAAAAATCAGTGTGTAAGAGTGGTTAGAGCACCAAACAAAATGAGTCCAAGTAGATGCTCAAGTGAGAGTTAGATAAAAAATAAGTTACAAGCAATTAATCTCCTGTAACAATTGCTTAAAATCGCATAAAAAATCTCAAGATCACTCCTCTCAACTTCCATAACTCTTCTGGACCCTTAGACTATTGAGTGTGTTTTTAGCTTAATTTCATGTGTACATAAGTGAAGAACTCGCTTATGTACCACCTGTCATAAAATGGGTCACAATCGTGACTTACTTAAAATGACAACCATGCACACTTTGTATTTCATCTGATCTTTTATGCATAGGTTCCTAGTTATTTTGGGCATTTAGATTAACTCTTAATCTGATCATAACATGAATGGTTTCATGCCATGAATTCTCTTAATCCAAGCAAATCATAAAGGGTTTTAAGATGCCAATTTACCAAAACATAAGTGAATTAAACATGAACTCTTTGATATTTAATTATCTGACTTACGAACCTTTCCATAGACAATTACCATGCAATTCATCCTTTCACCATCCTATACCCTACTTAGTTCGGAGTATGCGCTATGTGTCAACTCCCATTATACTGACTATATCACATCTAGTCTAAGTGATATTAGTTCTTTTCTTGGGGATCTCATTACTCCATATGTATTTGAAGACTCTCTTCATAACACATAACTACTCTATCCAGAGACTTCTAAGTAATGACCTCGACAAGAGGTCGTGGGGATCATCTCCTTCTATTAGGAATGGTGAATCATTTATTGGCTACACAATTACCTTCAGATACCAATAGTTGTACCTAATCACCACCCTAAGAGTGACCTCATTTTAAGGCAATAAGGAATGATATCAAAGCACAAGATTAATATCCAAGATATCCTTGAGTACCTCAAGTTTAAGGATCTTTGCACCATTCCTATAATAAGATTAATAAATGATATTTAATAGATCATCTATATGATAATCTCATTGTGGGTCATCCGATGTACTTATGACTCTTAGTAAGCATCCATATGTTAACTCTAAACATCCCATGCTTACTATTTATGAGATCCATTGCTTGATCAAATCAATGAGTATAACATGTGCTAGTCTATCCGGATTAACAATGTCCTATCTTATTAATCCTATGACTAAGGATATATCCGAATTAACAATGCCTTGTCTTATTAATCCTATGACTAAGGATAGTTTAGATACTAACATAATTGCACATGATAGAAATCTCATTATCATGATCTCATCATGATTTCCTTCATGCTATGTTTTGTATCATGGACTTCATTAATTCGATTTAAGATAGACATCAATTTATAGATAAATGAACATCAAATTAATGAAAATTACTTTTCACTTTATTAATCAAAATAAAGTTTGTACAAAATTGCTAAAGGTGATTGCCTTTAAAGCACTACTCTAATAGGTTGTTCCTTAGGGAGTTGTCAGAAATAGATTGTACCTTTAAGCCTTGTGGTCTAGATTGATTCAGATAAAGAGTTGACTAAGATTGCACCAAACCTTTATAAGCTCCCACCAAAGTCACTCAACTTACCACTTCATAAGCTACAATAATCAAAGAGAAGAGAAAATTTTTCAAGCTTGAATTGAAGCACTATATCACTAAATAGATGTGAAGAACAGGGGTTTGAACTACGAGAAGGCAATTTTTAAAATGTACAATTTAGGATTTATTTTTTCCTCCAAATTATCAATTTTTGAAAATAACCAACTATAAGGCCCCAAACTATACCCTAGTAGGAATGTGTCATGTCCATGAAAATATATGTATTGGGTGTTAATGAATATGGAAATGAGTGCTTAGTATGGGACATAATTGATATTAATGAAATTGTTAGGGGTAATTTGGTAATTTGTATTAATTGTGTTATGTATGCATAAATATAAATTAATAATGGGCTAAAATACTAAAGGAATTAAGATGGCATGCAATTACATGGGATAAGAAAATGGTGTGGCTAAATTGTAATTAATGAAAATTGAAAAGTAGGAACCAATGGGAATTAGCCACTTGTCAGTCTACACAACATAAGATTTACATACAAATATGAAGAGGATGATACAAGAAATTCGTGAATTTGAAGTCTTAAGGTAAGTCAATTTTCATGTATTAATATGGAAATTAAATCCTTCCTCACCTCCTATTCATCTAGGGTTTTGTTATGTGTATGTAATTATTGAAGATGAGTTTTGAATGAGTGTGTTATGTGCAAAGTAGGAGAAGACTAAATACAAAGAAAAAGGAAGCAAGTGGAGTGAAGAAAAAGGGCTTTGATCACTTCTTCAAGAGGTATGGGAAATTTTGATATGTTTGCTTGAATTTATGAGTGTGATATGAGGGTAATTGGTAAAAGAAGTATTCCATAGGCAAATGCAATGTTGTTAGTTAAATTGAATGCTTTTTACTTTACTCTTTCATGATAAGACCAAAGTTAGTTGATTCGGGATGTGTACCTAGTAGAATGGACAATTCCAATCGGAGATTAAACTAAAGACATAGGCCTAAAACTTTCAAGAAGGAACCAAAATTTGATTATGCCTATAATATTTTTGAATTCTGGCTAGCTACTTTCTTTGTTTTAGAAAAGCTTATAGTGTTTTAGGTGTAACTCTCAGAATACTTAAACAAAGTGCACAAATTTTATGTCATTAGGACATTAAGACACAGAGGAACATTTGTCTAAAAGACCATTTTGTCTAAAAACTCTAGTTTCTAGGTCAAAATGGCCTTATAAAATGGACCTGGAAATTTATTCCAAGGAAAGCTGGAAATTGGCCATACGCAGTTGCAAGTGTGAGGGCGTAGCCGCCCATAATACATTCTGCCCAAAAAATGTCATTTGAGACAAAGTGCACGGTTGCATATGAAAGGGGTACAGCTGTGCATCACCCTATTTTAACCCAAACATGAATTTTCCTCACCTAAATGCTATCAAACTTCATCTTAACCTTTTCGAATGTCAATGAAACTTAGCAAACCCATTTATAAGGGTAATATGAGACTCATCATGCATGTAATTTGTATATACCTTAATGATTTCATTTATGTATTATTGAAAAGGAATATGATCATAAAGCATATTAAATAAGAATGGGCATGATAAACGTTTTCAAATTATAATGCAAGCATAAGGGAATGAGTTTGTATGTTATGAATTTGTTACTCTATAATATGATTATCAAATGTAATTATAATGCTTTAATGATTACTTTTAACTTGTCAAGTCATAGTTGTGGGTAAATAGGCATGTCTAGAAGGGTTTACAACAGCTTCTATTATGAGACTCTATGATGTATTTTGTTTTAGAGGCTTATGTCTCTTCTATTTTAGAGACTTACGTCTCTTCTGTTTTAGAGGCTATTGCCTCTTCTATAGATACCAATCATAGATATCTTTTGTTATGTTCTTATTACCCATATTTGACGAAATTAATAGGCAATTCTATATATGTTTTGATATTTATTATATTCTGATGCAAAATTATATTATGAATACTATTTGAATTTCATTTCAAAATTTGTTATGTATATTAAGATATTTCATTACTTTTATTTTATAATGCATTTTTCATCACTTAAATGTCATAAATCATGTGTATGTGGATGTTAGGCGACTACTGTGAGTAGTCACCATCTTGCATCATTATTCCCCATTAAGCTATATGCTTAGCATAGTAGTTTTTCCTCAGTGTAGGTCATGATACACAAGGTTAAGGTTGGGAAACCGAAATGGAAAAAGATGGACATCTAACATTTTGGAAGATTTTTTGTATCTAAACATTGTGTTGTAATCACAAATATTAAGAAGGAATCTTTTAGTAAATGCTTGTAAGACTTATAAAGATTTCAATATGTAAATGTCCTATAATAACCATAACTTATAATGAGATTTTCAATGTATGGATATGATATGTGTAATTTGTGATTTATACAAACCACTTGGAAATATGTGAGCAAGTTTGTTATCACAGGTAACTATATGAATTGTGATGTATGTTTGTCCCATCTCTAGGAATTGTTAAATTGTGTAGGTCTATTTTTTGTGCATCTGTATATCCTCTTAGGGGTATTAGGGTGTCACAATTTGGTGGTATCAAAGTATGGCTTAGGTGACTCTAGCCTAACCAGAACTTAAATATTGGAAGTACATGCATATCAGAGTTTGTGCTTGGCCTAATATGGTTTGTCCTATGTTTTGGTTTTATTTTAAAGTATGGAAAGATCTAATTAGGTTGTTAATGAGATTGTTAAAAGTAAAAACCTTGCATAATTTGTATCTGAACCCTATAGGTTAAATAGAGATGAAAATGAAGCACCAATCCTCCTCCTCCTCTAGATCAGGGGTAAGTTTTATCAAAATTGTCGCAAGACATGATGACGCTTAGAATGACTGCACCCAGGGCTCCCATTGATCTGTTACGAAAACATGGAGCTGAAGAATTAACCAATATATTTTGGATGAATATGAAAAAGCTTAGTTCTAGTTAAAAAAAGGTGAAAAGATTGTTTGATGAAATTAGATGCCCATCTGAATAGACAATGGATTATGTTGTCTCCCTTCTTCAAGGAGCTACTTAGGAATGGTGGAAATTCGCTCTGAGATATCCCTAGCTACTTGAACTTCTGACCTGAGATTTCTTTTGCTGAAAGTTTAAACAAAAATATGTTACGACAGCCTATAAAAATGAGAGGTGGAAACAGTTCTTAAGTTTAAAGCAAAGAAATCTGTCTATTGTTGACTATGAAAGAGAATTTAATAGACTCAGCAAATATGCACCTAAACCTGTTCTTACTGATGATTTCTAGTGTTGTCAGTTTAAAGATGGCTTGAATGACTCAATTAGAAAGAATATTGCAAAATTCACTCTTTTATGGCAAGTGAATTATCATTAGCTAGTTCAAGCTGCTATCAAAATAGAGAAGCAAAAGATAGCTAAGAGAGAGAAAGCTCAACAAAGAGGTTTTGCTCGAGGAGATCAATCCTTGGGTAAGGGAAGTCGTGAAGTTATTTCTACTACACAGGAATCCACCCAAAGATCTACAACTAGAGGAAGGCGATAAGACTTTCCCCTATCAACTGATTATGGTAAGGACTCCTCTATGGGCTGAGGTTCTGGTGCACCAAAGTGCTATTATTACTCTAATTACCATTGGGGTCCTTGTAGGAGGACTACAAGTGCATGTTTTCGATGTAGCAGCATTGATCATTTTATAGCAAATTGTCCTATGAATCAATCTTAAGCGTCACAAGCTAGCAGAGAAGCTTCTAATGCACCTACAAGAAAAGGAGGAAGTGATAGGGGTCGTGGAGGATCTGGCTAGTTTAGGCCTAATTTGAGTATTGCTTTAGAAACTATTGACTAACCTGCTACACCTTTTGTTATAATTCAGGCCTCTAATATGAAGGATTGTGAGGACCAGGATGCATATAAGGTCATTGCTGGTACTATTTCTCTCTCTTACTCTGAAAGGCATGCCTTGATTGATCCTGGATCTACCCATTCGTATATCTATGTTGGAGAATTTCCTAATAAAAAGATGCCTATAGATCGTTTAGATTATGATATTTATATAACCAATCCTCTAGATAGTAATGTGTTGGTTAATAGGGTCTAGAGAAACTATCCTGTTTTGATCTAAGTTATTTGTAGTGGATCTAGTCAAATTGCCTTTTAATGAATTCAATTTATTTTTGGGTATGGATTGGCTGTCCAAGCATCGATCAAACTAAAATAATGTTGTATGGCATTCGCACTAGTCCTTTAACTAGTGTGATATTTGCTATACAAGCCTAAAGGTTTCTTGGGAAAGGGTGTGAACCTTATTTGGCTTTTGTATTTGATTTTAAGATGGAAAGTGTAAAAATGCAAGACATTTTAGTGGTGAAAGAATTTCTGGATGTTTTTCCTAAAAACCAACTTAGGCTTCCTCCTAAAAGGGAAGTGGAGCTATATATTGAGATTGTGCTTGGCAATGTTCCTATATTTAGAGTACCATATAGGATGTCTCTTACTGAATTAAAGGAGTTGAAAGTTCAATAGCAGGAGCTACTGGACAAGAGATTTATTTAACCTAGTGTCTCACTCTGGGGAGTATCGGTTTCGTTTGTTAAGAAAAAAGATGGTACTCTCCAAATGTACATTGATTACATACACTTGAACAAGGTTACAATGAAGAATAAGTATCCGTTACTAAGGATAGAAGATATGTTTGATCAATTAAAAGGTACAGGGTTATTTTCAAAGATAGATTTTCAATCAGGATATTATCAACTTCGGGTAAAGGATGTGGATGTTGCAAAGACTACATTCAAGACTTGGTATGGACACTATAAATTCTTAATGATGTCGTTTAGGCTAATTAATGTGTCAACTGCATCTATGGATTTGATGAATAAGGTGTTTAGGCCCTATTTACACTAGTTTGTTGTGGTATTCATTGATGATATCTTGGTCTATTCCAAGAATGAGTAAGGTCATGCTCAGTATCTACAAATTGTGTTACAGTCTCTGCGAAAAAAAACAATTGTATGTTGAGCTAAGCAAGTATGATTTATGGCTTAAGGAAGCATCTTTTCTAGGACATGGTGTCTCTTCTCGAGGAATTAAAGTTGATCCTGGTCAGAATGAAGTGATTATTAACTAGAAGCCACCACAGAATGTGACTGAAGTGAGAAGTTTATGAGTTTGGCCAGTTACTATTGTCGATTTGTAAAGGGGATTTTTGGGATAGCATCTCCTTTGACTAAACTGCTACGAAAAGGAGTAAAATTTGAATGGTCTGTTAGATATCAAGCTAGCTTTGATTAGCTAAAAAGAATGCTTACTGAGGCTCCTATATTTGCACAACCCACTTCTGTTAAGGAATATATTATGTTTAGTGATGCATCTAAAAATGTTTTGGGTTGTGTTCTGATGCAGGATGCTAAGGTGGTTGCATATGCCTCTAGTAAACTAAAGCCATATAAGCAAAACTATCCTACTCATGATCTTGAGCTTGTAGCAATGTTTGCTTTCAATTTTTGGCAACAATACTTATATGTGAAAAGTGCAGGATTTTCACTATAAAAGTCTGAAATACTTGCTTACTCAGAAAGAACTTAATTTTAGACAACGACGTTAGTTATAACTTTTTAAATATTATGAATATATTATGGACTATCATCCTAGTAAGGCTAACATGGTGGTTGATGTCTTAATTCAAAAGCATTTCGGCATTGTCAGTGTAATAGGGTGAGTGGAGAATTACATCTGATGGGGCTTTAATGGCTAAATTAAAAGTTAGGCCTAATTTGAGACGAGGGATAATTGATGCTCAGAAAGTTGATAAATTGCAACAACTTATCTTGGCAACTCAGGAAGGTAAACAACCTAATTTTTCTGTGAAAGGAGATGGTGATTTTGTATTACAAAGATAAGTTGTGTGTACCAACTAGTGTTGAATTAAAGAAGAAGATGTTGTATGAGGCTTATAATACTATCTTCACAATGCATCCTGGTGGAAATAAAATATATCAAGATCTCAAGCAGCATTACTGGTGGTCTAGTACGAAACGTGATGCCGTAGATTATGCATTTAAGTGATTGACATGTCAACAGGTTAAAGGTAAGCACTAGGTTCCATTTGGTTTGTTGAATCCTATTCTAACACCTCAATGGAAATGAGATAACATTACCGTGGATTTTATGATTGGGCTTCCTCTCACTTACAGGAAGCATGATGTTGTATAGGTGATTGTAGATAAGTTCACCAATTTTGCTCATTTTATACCCATTTGTCCTGACTATCTGATGGATAAGCTGACAAATATATATGTGAATGACATAATAAGATTACATGAGATAACATTGGCTATTATTTTTGAATGTGATCTTCAATTTACTTCAAAATTTTGGAAAAGCCTATAAACGACTTTGGATACTTGACTCAGTTTTAGTATCGCTTTTCTCCCCCAAACAGATGGACAATCTGAACGGGTTATTCAGGTATTGGAAGATATGCTTCAAGGTTGTGTGTTAGAATTCCCTGAAAGTTGGGATAAATATGTTTCTCTGATGGAGTTTGCTTATGATAACAGTTATCAGACTGGTATTGACATGGCATCTTATGAAGCACTATACAGTAGGAAGTGCAGAACTCCAATTTGTTAGACTTAATTAATTGAAAACAAGATGATCGGATCTGATATTGTAAAAGACATTGAAGAGAAAGTCCAAATTATTCAACAGAGAATAAAAGTTGCTATTGACAGGCAGAAATCTTATGCCGATTTAAAAAGGAAGGATATTGAGTATCAAGTAGGGGATAAAGTATTTCTGAAGGTTTTATCATTAAAAAAATACTTCGATTTGGGAGAAAGATAAGCTCAGCCTACGCTACATTAGTTCCTATAGGATTCTTAAGAGAATCAGACCAGTAACTTATAAGTTAGCTCTTTCTGAAGCATTGGTTAAGTTGCACGATGTGTTTCACGTATATATGTTAAGAAGATATCAACCTGATAATACACACAAGATTCCTATGCAAGAATTCAAGTACAATTGGATTTTTCTTAGTAAGAAGAACTTGTGTCTATCTTGGTCAGAAAAGTTCGTCAGCTCAAAAATAAACCAATACCTCTAGTGAAAGAATTCTAACATCACCAGGAAATTAAACATGGCAACCTGAATTGAGTACGAGGGCTTAGTATCCCTAGTTATTCTTGCCTTATACTTTCTTTTTGTCCTTGCTTATTTTGGGTTGCATGATGGGTAAGGCTATTCAACCCCTCTCGCATGTATCTAGATTGGAAACTTCAGATACTAAGGTATTTTATTTCAAAGACAAAACAAATGGTATCATGAGACGATATGACCTGCCAGAAAGAATTCACAATGTGAGTCTAGTGTTAGCTACTGAGACAAGCTTAGCATAGGAGTAATGCGAGGAAGTGAGTTACTTCCTCTATTTTCTTTTTTCAAGGGGCTTGACATGAACGCATTAGTTGTAGCAAATTTATTCATAGGTATAATTGTAGGACTGATGAAAAAATGTTGTTGAATACAAGAAAGAAACTGTTTTTTTTCTTACATATACGAAACTGTAAGTTCCAATGGTGCCCTTAGTCCAATCCAGGTGGAAAGTAAGGGACACGTCCTATGTGATAAGTGATCGGACCTCCAACCACCGTTCCTCCTACAATGGTCAACCCTATCATTGCAATGCTAAAGGCCTACTCCATCCTATGCTTTTTGTTAGTGACTGCACAAATACTTTTCTCCAAAATATTAGTTTGATGCGTCAGGTGGGCTTCGGTGTTATCCTTCCAATGCAATGATATATTCTTTCTTTTAAGTTGCTTAAAAATCTGAGATCCTAATTTGAGGGTGAAAGTGAGTTAGTAAGGTGTTTTTTTGATTTAAATAAAATCGTAAATTTGAATGTTTTTTTATGTATATAACTATTTAAAATTTAGAATCAAAATTTTGCTTCCTACGAAAAACTTACCTAACTTGAGCAAAGATAATTTAGATGTCGATGAATTAAAAATATCTTTCCATATTTAAGACCCGCATAAATCACGCAAGGAAAAAACAAAAAACTGAAATCCCCCTTCATGCCTCAGCCCCCACTTACCTATAACGTCAGCTTTCCGGATTGGAAATGGAATATACCTCGACTCTCATTCTCCCTCATTCCTCTCTTTGCTTTGCCTTTTATTAACATTATATACTCTCCAATTTTTATATGACCTTATCTGAATCCCACTGTTTTTTTATATTTTTATTATTTACCCATAAAAAGTTGTACCATTTTGTGTTGTTTGTGAAAATATATTTACAAAAAATTAAGTATTTGATGAAATTCCTAAAGTTTGGATCGACCTTGTGAATATTCAATGATTTGTAAACGTAACGTTAGGACATTTACAAATTTATTTCATAATTCCAATATAAAGTCATCACTTGATATTCATATTTGTGCATTAGCTTGATGCATTGAACTATTTATAAGAAAATT
>JAOQMP010038257.1:0-11560 GCA_027563575.1 Erythroxylum pedicellare | reverse complement strand
CATTTTGGGCAGAACATTTTCTTGTCAAAATGTGATCCTCTAAATGATATAATTGGTCTTTAAGTTCTGCATGAGAGTTGTAGATCGTAAAGTTCTCTTTCTATTCACATAAAGAACACCTAAATCTGAATTTTGTACAAAAAGTTATACCTATTTTTCCGATTAGTCTTAGTATGACGTCAGCAATTGTCTCATGACGTCAGCATCGTCTCATTTTGGGCAGAACATCTTATAGTACAAATTTGATCCTTTATATGATAGAATTGGTCTTTTAGGTCTTCATGAGAGTTGTAGATATTGAAGTATTCTTTCCAACCATGTAAGGAACACCCTAATCAGATATTTGTAGGGAAAGTTATGGTAATTTTCTCAACCTTGAATCGTCTGATGACGTCATCTTCATCTCAAAATGATCGATTTTGTCTTCAAGGTCTTCAGGAAAGTTGTAGAGATTAAACTCTTATTTATAACCACCTAAAGAAAACCTTAATCAGAAATTTATACAGAAAGTTATAGCTGTTTCCCCGAAACAGGTTCAGTATGATTAAGGTCATAAACAAGGTTGCCTCTTTTAACCATAACTTCTGCACCAGACCTCCAAATGACTTGATTCTTGAACCATTGAATTACTAAGATTTTTCTATATGTATTTACCAAGAATCATACCCATCAGTAATGAATTGAGAAAGATTTAGTGGAAAATGTGGGACGGGTACAGTGAGTGGGCTCTTAAGTAGTATGAACTGGTGTATTTCTACTGAACATACTTCAGTAGTTTGATAATATCGTGATTTGTAGAAATCCAAATGAGGTGATTTCTGATTTGTGGTAAACTAAAGACATAAAAATACAAAGTATCTAAAGGAAGTAAATTGTAATTCAGTTCCTGAGACTTTCAAGTTTTGGATGGAAGTTGTGCATAGCATACTGTTTTGGACAAGAGCACTCCAAAAATGTTTGAAGTATATATTTTGAATCACTGAACCAAATTGAATGATTTCGGTGGCATTAGAAAAGTAAGACAATGGGGGACATTTTCTAAAAGAAAGTGTTATGTCAGAATATTCAAGGATATTTTTGGCAAGACACTTAAGGTTAAAAGAACATAAGCTTATGAGAAAGAATAAAATGGACTTTTTGGACTCATTACGGGCATAATTGGAAGACGAAGTATTGTCTTGCTTATAAATAAAGGGAGAAACGTGAATGAGAAGATTCTAAAGAAACAAAATGTTTGGATGAGAAAAGACATAAGAGAGAGAAACATGAAAAAGAATGAAAGAGAGAAAGAAGAGAAGCAAGCTAGGGTTTCAATTATGTTTGCCTTCAAGAGAGATTTTGAAGTTGTTTAAGCAAGGAAACAAGTGGAGGAAGAGAAGAGCGTCCCTTTGAACTAAGGATCCCTTCATTTGGTGAAGAATGTAGGTAAGAGCATTTTGAAACTGTTGAATTTTTAAAAGGATTTTAGTTTATGAAGTTTAGAAAATGTTTGGGTTTAAGTATTTTTTTTTGAACCAATTTTAGTGATTGTTCCTTGAGGGATTTTTCAAGTGAAAACCCTATTGATTGGGATTTTTGTTATTGTTTAAAGGGATTAAGAGGAACAAAGAACCTTTGATACCTTAGATTGTTTGCAAAGAGAAGAAGCATTTTGAGCAAGTCAAGTCTTTAAGTAAGGAAATTAAAGTGGGTACATGTTTATAACAGAATCAATAAGCCACTACTGTTTTCATTAAATGAAAGAAGTTTTCTGATTTCAATTGCATCATAAGTGTTTCATCTACTGTTATGAATGATTTGAGAAATCTTTTTTTGATTCGTTATATGAACTTTTGATGAATTTCGAAATAAAGATGGAAATGCGTTGAAACATTTTATGATTATGCCCTGAAAAATATCATGGCATTTTGTATAAGTGATCAAGAGAAAGTATGAGCATTCAATAAAATGACTTTAAGCATGCTTATATGCTTCTGTTTGGGCGAGAGTGGAACCATCTGTTCGTCACGTGCACGTTGGCAAGAGCCTTCTCCCGGTGACCCACTTATGGCATATGAGCTCCGAAATGGACTCATTATGTTCATGGGGTAAACTTCGGTTTCCTCATTCTGCTTCATGGAACCCTTAAGCCATTTGTGTGCATTGCATTTGTGAATTGTCAAGTTGATGCATTCATGTTTTGTAAGTTGTGAATTTTGACTACAAGGCAAGAATTTTGGAAAAGCAAGCATTTTTACGATTTAATAGGATATTTTCTAAGACAAGTAAAATGCTTCAAGGTTTTTGCTTATCTTTTATTATAAACTGTAACCCACGAGCTTTCAAGATCACCCCCCCTCTCTGTCCCATCCTCAGGTTATAGCTAGGAGATCAAGTGATCAAGAGCCTAAAGGAATTGCTTCATTTGCTATTTTATAGTTCTTGTAACTTTTGAAATTTGAGATTTCGGATTATATTGTATTGTGACTTGAAAGGCCATTATAGTTTTGTAAAACTCTTTTTGAGGGTATTGAAATGTGAATGATGAAAATTAGTTGTAAGTATTGTGTTAAAGAGTTTGGGTGTAAGTAAAGATTTGAGAGTCTTATGATGTTCCGCAAGAGTTGGGTTCCGGAATCAAGCGGGATCCGACACGAGTGGTATCAAAGCAAGGAGAGGAATTGATGATGTTCAAGGAAATTCCATCGGATTAAGATCACGTTCAGTATCCAAAATTGGGCTCCGGAAATGGGTCCCAACAAAAAGTCTATTTTTGGATTTTTTTTCTTCTTACTAAACTATAGTGTCATTTCTTATAGTAGTAAGAAATAAATATGTATAGCCTTATCTTCTATAGAAGCTAAGTTTGTCTTTTTTGCAACTGTTTTATAAGAAACATTCTAGCTTAAAAGATTTTGAATCATCTAGGGATCAATGATGATTCATCAAATCTTATTTTGGTGAATTTTGATAATCAAGCTACAATTTCATTTACAAAAGGGCCCAAAGGTCATACAAGAAAGAAACACATAGATACCAATTATAACTTTATGGTAAATTTAGTTAAAAGGAAGTTAATATGCAATATATATCTATATATGATATCATTGCATATCATTTTACCAAATTAGTTCCTAGAGATATGTCTCAAATGCACATGAGATGTTTAGGTTTACAAAAAAATTGATGTACTCGTGTATTGATGAACTAATTTATATTTATTTCCCATTATAATAATTGATATATTTTTCATTATTTTTATTTAGTTTAAAAATTCAAATACATATATACACCTATCACATTTTATGAATTTGTTATATATAAAGATGAGATTATTACGAGTTAAATAGATATTGATATGCTTAAATGGGAGCTCAAACTTGAATTTTAATTGTTTAATAAATGTTTAAAATAAGGTCATAAATAAATAGTGGTGGTGACCCAAAGTCAACAAATCTCATAGTTCACTTAATCTATCTTTGGATGCTAGGTGAAGTCCTGTTTATAGAGAATATAAGTAGAGCTAGTGGACTCACCTGTTATTGTATTGTATTTTTAAAAATAAAAGTAAGATATACGCTTTACTAGGAAAGGAGAGTGAATATCATATCATGTATTTCATGCTATGTGTTCAAATTTGACCTGTAAAGGTAATTGAAGGTTTGACCTCTACTTCTTTATTATGTGAGACCCTTGTAATTAAGTAAATCTCAATTTTATGTATACCCTTTGGCCATTCACTTTTTTAGTTTAATATTGCTATCTTGGAATACCAACCAATGAATATGAGCGATTCAGTCTAGTGGGGTTTATCTGGAAAAGCAATTGAAATAAGATAGGAAGGAATATAATGAATGTGAGGATGATAAGGGTCTCATTTTTAGTTATATTCACCAATTAATCAATTGTTATTTCTTATGTTGAAGTATAACAGTGAATACATAGTTAAAGATAAATTATAAATCTATATATGTAAACATAGGTCTAAAAAGTAATGAATATGAGAAAGTGAATATGGGGTATACTATACTTGTTCTACTTTTCCCTACTATATATACCTAATAGCTGTATAGTGGTGAGTTGTCCATATCATGATGTATGTAGGTCGTATGCTTTGCTTACCTGTATAAAAGTTATAGTAGAATAGATTTGCTCATTCTATAATCGTGATGTTTTGTTTAGTACCCATTATATGTAAGTGGGAGATGTTTGAATAATCCCTCAATCTACCCATTATAGGTGAGTAAAATAAATTATAAATTAGAAGAACCGTGTAAAATTGTTATTTACTCACTAAATGGTAGGTACCTACCTCTATCCTACTAAGAAATTGCTAATGGCCAGTTTTTCCTCAGAAAGAACCAGTAAAAGCGTGCGTTCTCTATATATTAACATCAATAGAGCAATTAAAAGAGATTGGACTAAAAAATATTTCAATTTAGCTAGAAAAGGTGTGAAAATCATCTTATTCTTTTATGATGGTTCAAGTTGGCTTGAATTGATTACATATTTTGCTATGAGGTACGTACTCAATTGATCAATCAAAATTTTTTTAACTAGGGTTTTTATGGTTTTATTAGCTAAATTCATTTCTTCACAGAAACATTTTCTTCATTTCTTTTTTCTTGTAATGGATATATAAAAATTATATGCATCGAGTTTACGAATAACAAAACTATGTATATGGAGAGAGCGGAGCGGCTTAAATTATTATAATGTAGAGTTTGGGCTAATAGATCATTTCAAATGACAAAAAATTATCAAATTTACTTTGTTTTTATAATGTAAAACAATAAGAGCTTATCAAACAATCTTAAAAAAATAATAAATAGTTTCCTTATTAATTAGGCGAGAATTGGGCAAGATAAAAATTGAAAAGCATTTGCACAAGCTTAACGAGAAAACCATGCGAATTTCAAAATAAAATTGCTTCAGCTTAAGAAAGAAATAGGAAAAATAAAAACAAAGAAGAAGGTTTATGGCATTTCTCGAATGTGCTTCGTCTTAGGAAAGAGAAATCAAGCCTGGAATGTTTAATTAGGAAATATGTCCATAGAGGCGGTTCATTTTTAGCAAATGGCACTGACGTGTTATTTATGATGTTTTGTTAATTTAGTTGAACTTTTATTATGCTTATAAGAAATAAAACATGATTGATTTTTGTTAATTTAATTTAATTTCTATTATGCTGATAAGAAATGGAAACGTGATTAATGATTCCAAGTTATTGAACTTTTGTTCTATAACATTTGCCTCTTTAATTCTTATGTTTGATTTCACGTTATCATTTTTATATGTATTCACATATAATTACGTAATTATATTGATAGATATCTATACATTATAAATAAATAAAATTTATTAGTCAATCAAAAAATTGGACAGAGAAAAGAAAAAAGGGACCCATTTGAATAGTGTATGTATTGGAAATAAGTTACAGGTGAATTTATATTAGACATCCTATGATTTGACCTTTTTTATTTTAATCTTTATATTTGGAAAATTATCATGTACATCTTTGTAACACTGTTTAGCTATCGTCCAATTCATTTATATATATATATATATATATATAATAGGATGTGATGTTGTATTTTTTAATTGAAATAAATGACTTTTAAAAGAGTATGAAAGCTATTAATATACAACCTTTGAACAAAAAGATAAATATAAGTTATAAGATATCATAGACATACATCAAACTAATATTATGATGGTGATTTTTCTCAACATGATAAATATAAATAATAAAATCAGAGAAGATTATAAGATATCATAAATACATTCATCAAATTCATATTATAATGATGACTATTGTTAATAGCCCCCTCAAGATTAAAATGGAGAGGAAGCTTGTCCTGATTCTTTTCAAATAATTCTCGACCAAGAGGCTCATTTAATATTTGGGTAATTGATCTACACTTGAGATGGATTTCTAATTTGATTTTTTCAAAACAAAATGATAATCTAGCTTAATATGCTTAGCCATAACATGAAAAATTGGATTCTTGCATAAATATAGAGCTCCAGCGTTTGTCAAACCGTAAGGTGGCTAGTTCAGAAGAAAGAGAACCTATGTCACCAAACCACGAACAAATACAAAACACATAAGCTGTTACATTCTCAATTACTTTACACTCATTTTTGGCTGATGCTTTGGAAATAGTTGTTTATTTTTTTGCATTTCTTAAGATAAGTTATAACTGAGATAAAATGCATAACTTCTTGTAAATCACATATAATTTGAACATCTACCCTAATTGATTTAACAAATAAGAGGCCAAAACTATTAGTATGTTTAAGATAGTGTACTAGTCTCTTAATTGCTTTCACATGTTCTTGATTACGGAAATGCACAAATTGATACAATTTATTCATTGAAATAAAATATAAAGTCTTTTTATTGTCAAATATTGCAGTTCTCCAACATTTTATCTATAAAAAAACCACCATCATCAAATGTAACACCCAAAAATTTTATCAATTATGGACTAGATACCTTTGGACTAAAGCACGATCTATAAGTATCCTTGTGTGATTAAGAAAGTACATAAGATATGGGTAGTTCTATTGTGTGAGATAAATATCATTTGATCTAGAGATAGGTTGTAACCTAAGAAAATAATAAATTTTACGATGATCTCAAACTAGAAAAATATATTAAAGTTATTAAAGAAAGCAATGAATTGTTGTGGAGGAGAACTTGTAATAAGAATATTATACTAGAATGTTAAATTAATAAAGAGGTATGGACCATAGAACCATAAAATTTGAGTTCTATAAGAAATTTAATGAGGAACTAGAATCACACTCTTGGTGCCTTCTTGAGACCATACAATGATTTTTAAAATTTACAAACATAGCTAGGATGTATAGGAGTAATACAGTCGTTTTGTTTCTCAATTGAAACATAATTATATATGAAACCATATAATGAAGCATTAGATTTGTTAATTTAAAATTTTTGAAATGTGTAAATAGTGGCAGCTCTAGCTATTGAACTAAAAATTTCACCATAATCCATATTGTTTCACGTCTAGCTATTGAACTAAAAATTTCACTATAATCCATATTGTTTCCTCAACTATACCTTTTGCCAATGATATTTACAGTTTAAGGTCTAGAAAGTAGTATGCATGTTTAACCGGATTGCAATGTATTAAACTCTTGAATCATATCATTTCTCCATCCAAGATGGGGTTCAGCTTACTTAAAGATCATTAGTTTGATTTATAGTAAAGAGGAAGAAGAAATTGAGTTTTCCTACAAGGATCATATAAGAACCAATTTGAACCTAACTTTGTCTAAGGTCAAAATAAATTAATTTTAATAAAATAAATAATAAATAATGAAATAAAATAATAAAAAAGCAATTAAATCAAATAAGAAGTGAGTTGTTAATTAATGTAAGGCTTGATTAAGGATAAATATTTAGGACTTATTATTTCATTTTTTCCTTAACTATGATTGATCTAATTATATGTTGATCATAGATTTCCTAACGTATTGATTGCTGTTAAGACCTAATCAATTAATTGCTAATTGAATCCAAAAATTCTAAAATAGCAACATCTTGCTTCACGAAACTTTTATAACGTTTTCAATTATATCTGAAGTTGTCTATTTGAAAATTAATTTTTCACATAAGATCTCTCTTTGAATAATTATTAATCTGATAATTGCATAATTTATTAAACTACTAACTCTCATTGCACAACCTAATCTGATTACTTTCAACTCACTTTCTCGATTTATTGTCAAAGTATGAGCATGCACAATTATCATAACAATAGAATATGTATTGAATCAATAATAATCAAAGTCGCAAAACAACTTTGGAATAAACCCCAATTTGGAAATGGGAAACTTATGAACAAAATAAAAATCTTAGAAATCCAATTACACATTAATAATAATGAAAGAAATAAAGGAAAAAGAATGAAAAATCTATTTGCTTCTTGATCTAGAAAGCAAGAATTTCCTAATGTTATTGATCTCTCACTTTAATCTGCTTTGATTCAATGGTTGTTGCATTTTTTTGAGTGTTTCACATTCGAAAAATAGTTCTCGAGGATTCTGGGGTTCTTTCTAACGGTTTCCCTGCTTAATTTGGTTCCAAAAATGGCCCCGAAATGTCAAGAGACTAAAATAACTTGCATGCTTAAAAAGTTAAAATTAGTTGGAATTGTTGTTTGGTAGTTCACAAGACCATGAAAAATTAAAAAAATCTCTAATATTTGCGATTTTGCATAGGCTAGGAGACATACATGGCCATATACACAACTGTGTATCCCTAATTTGCTTCAAATCTTCCTTTTTCTTCATTTATCTAATTTACAACAATCACAAACACATGAAACACCAATTGAAACATAAATTAAGAGCCAATTCTTACTCTAAACTAAGCAAACACTCAGAATACATATAAACATTAATAATAACATAATTCTAATCCTTTAAACATGAAAATCATCTAATAAACACTTGAAAACACATTAAAACACCTTGTAAAACATATTATAATTTAAACCTATCAATATCCCCACACTTAAACATTTGCTTGTCCTCAAGCAAAACTAAAATAAACTTAAACAAACTAACCATAAACATATAAGAATACATTCAAGCAACATGCAATAATGAGACAATGGTATCAAACTTTATGAAATTAACTTATCCTCGAACATCAATCATTCAAAATGTGCCAACATACTAACTTATTCCTTTCATGTTTAAGTACTTTGATTTAAATATACATATCAATTAAAATATTAACACCCTATTCAACACCTATGACACTTGTAACCATACATTTATGATTATTAATCAATTAAGAAGGCAAACTTTCAATAAGTAACATTTCATGAAAATTCTTGCTATTTTTAAAAGATCAGTAGGTTTATTTATTGTAACACTATATTTTTTAGATTTTCTTTAATGATAACTTAGTCTTTTGATACAAAGGCAAACACCTTGTCATGAATGTCCCCTAGTTACTCAACTAGATCATGTTTTTCATTTAGTTTGGTTAAAGCATCATTCTAGTCTTTTGATGTGAAGAAAAACATTTTTTCATGAATGCCCGTGGTTACTTAACTATATTACAACTTTGAATTGGCTAACAACTTTATTCTAAATCCAATTTTCTTTAAAAAGGCCAGTGGAATAGGAATTTATTTAACAATTTTTTTGTATTAGCCTACCTAATTTCTTTTTAGTCAATCATTCTCATGAAAGCGTACTAATAATGCTAATCAATTCAATTAACTATAATTATAGATGTATACGAAAAGATTCATAAATTGAAATAAAAAGTGTCATATCTTAATTGACATACATATTCATCCCAAAGATACTTAAAACACAATGTTCCTAAGTTTCTATGCTATTACAATTTAATTAATCATGTTCAAAAACTAAATTGATTCCATTTAATTTTTGCCATTGACACATTCACACAATGCATACATTATGTAATGCCAACCTAAAAAAAAACTATACAATTGTAAAATTCACACGCAATTAATACTAAAATCTCTTTTTAGTTAAACCCATACAATTGCATTAATTAACCTATCATTAGATTTGCATGCAACTCCTTTCAATTATACTAGATCTATTCATGCAAAGGGTTTATCAATCTCAATTACCTATAATCATACATGAATCAACATGCTAGTAATATTAATTCAAGAATACTTAATAACAGATAATTGAATCTTAGTGAAACTAATGAATAAATTAAAATAAAATAAAATAAAATCATAACAAGTTCTATCCTGACGTTCATCTCATTTAAGTATTAAAAAAGTTTAATTCCTAATCATAGAAGAAATAATATCAAACTAAAAAATAAAAATGAAAAGATTTTAGCGATAGATCCATTGGAATACAAGATCAGACACCTACATCGCCAGAATACTTGATAAAGACAATCAGGAAGACTTAGAATTATGATTCTGTTGTTTTCAATTCAACTTGCTATTTATGTATATTTGTTTTCGTATTTGTTGATATGTAACTAAATATTTCATTAGTATTGAGGATAGATGAACCTTATTTGTACTTAAACATGTGTTGATTATTTTGTTGATGCAATTGATTCACTGATTTGTTGCATTCTAATTACTTTTTTTATTTATGATGTAGTAATCTGGAGTATTAGATCATAATCTGATTTTAGAAATAGAGATAAATAAATCCACAATAATTGGAAAGTGTTGATTGCAACCCTGGAGATAAGATGACATAAATCTTCTAGATTAGCATCAAACCTAATAAAGGGAATAAAACTATGAGATCCCACATCAGTTGGAAAGGAGAATAAAGTATGCCTTATAAGGGTATGGATACCTCTCCCTCATGAGACGCGTTTTCTCAAGGGTGAGAAGAGCAAAACCGTGAGGGGTTTGGCCCGAGGGATAACCTGAAGTGGACAATATCTGTGGATAGGTGGTCTAGGCTGTTACAAATAGTATCAGAGCTGGTACCCAAACCGTTATGCCAGCTAGGCTGGGCACTAAAGAGGGTTGAGCCTTAAAGGGGTAGAGAGTGTGAAATCTCACATCGGTTAGAGAGGAAAATGAAGTAGGCCTTATAAGGGCATTAATACCTCGCCCCCACAAGACGCGTTTTTTCAGAGGGTGGGAAGAGAAAAACCATGAGGGGTTTAGCTCGAGCGACAACCCAAAGTGGACAATATTTATAAGTAGATGGTCTGAGTTGTTACAAATGGTATTAGAGTCGGCACCCTAATTGTTGTGCCAGCTAGGCTAGGCCCTAAAGAGGGCTGGCCCCTAAGGAGGTGGAGAATGTGAGATCCCATATCGGTCATAGAGGAGAACGAAGTATGTCTTATAAGGTTATGGATGCCTCTCCCACACAAGACACGTTTTCCCAAGGGGGGTGGGAAGAGCAAAACTATGAGGGGTTTCATGTGTTACCATTTTATTGGTCCATATGTCACCATTCATTAGTACATATATTATCCTTTTATTGGTCCATATGTTTCAATTCTATTAGTCCATGTGTCACTTACCTTAGGCTCCACATGTTACTTATTTTAAGGCTGCACATTTCACTACTTGTAAGGCTACACATGTCACCAGTTGTAAGACTACACATGTCACCATTTGTAAAGCTACACATGTCACCATTCTACTGCTCCACATGTCACAATTCTAAAGTGCCATTTGTCACAAACTTAAAGGGTCACTTGTCACAATTATACTCAAGCCATTTGTCATCCATTTAACTGAGCCATTTGTCACTTATTCTCAATGCCACATGTCACCATTTCATAGGCCTAATCAACCTAAATTCCCATGGATAAATTTGTCTTTCTCTTTAACATTTTTCTTAGGCTAGACGCATATATCACCTCATCAATTACTTAATTGTAACAATAAATTTCCAATTCACTAATTGTAATCCATCAATTCATGATATTGGAAAATCAAAATGCAAAACATTGGGAATGCACATTTATTTTTGCTCCATACCTAGGAATATGTCAATTGAGTGCATATACTATCTTGCAATGTTTTCTAAATCATGATTCATATGTGTAAATGAAATGCAC
>JAOQMP010038227.1:0-11561 GCA_027563575.1 Erythroxylum pedicellare | reverse complement strand
TATATATATCTGAATATATGTATTTATATATGTACATATATTCAGATATATATACATATATACATATATTTAGATATATATACATATATATACATAAATATATATCTATCTATATATATTTAAACCCCTCACTTAGAATATTAAAACTAACGTCTTCCTTTAATGTGGCAAGAACTAGAGTCCTTTTAAAGTTAGGGTTGACCCAAGCTTGATCTACACGAATATGTTTAAACCATGGAAATAGGATTTTTGGATTAATGAGTCAGTTTTAACTTGAAGTGATGGTTTGTCCGGAAAACTCAAGATCAACATAGACAAAAGCAAAGTTGGGTAGTGTACATTATATGTGCACGTGTCAAGAGTTGATAACCCAATGAATGTGCACACATCAACAGTTGATAGCACTAGATTCGATAGTTGCATTGAAGATGTAATTGGTATGATCGATACCTACTAGTTGAACTAAGGTGGCTATATATATATATATTCAAACCCCACACTTAGAATATTAAAACTAACGTCTTCCTTTAATGTGGCAAGAACTAGAGTCCTTTTAAAGTTAGGGTTGATCCAAGCCTGCTCTACACGAATATGTTTAAACCATGGAAATAGGATTTTCGGATTAATGGGTTGGTTTTAACTTGAAGTGTTCGTTTGTCTGAAAAACTCAAGATCAACGTAGACAAAAGCAAAGTTGGGTAGTGTACATTATATGTACACGTGTCAAGAGTTGATAACCTAATGAATATGCACACATGAACAGTTGATAGCACTAGATTCGATAGTTGCATTGGAGATGTAATTGGTATGATCGATACCTACTAGTTGAACTAAGGTGGCTTGTTGGGCAAACCCAAGGTTATTCTTAGGGATATTGGATATCAACCCATTAGGAAAATTTCTCTATAAGTTCTCTCGGATTTATATTGAGGGTGAATTTGAGAAAATAGTGGTAGTCATAATGTGTGTTATTAAAGTCCTTATAGACATGCATTTAAGTACATTATAATTTTTCTCTATTTGACGATAGGTTGCTATTACCTGAGTCAACAACATAAGTACTAGTGTGAATCTAAGATCATTGATGGAAGCTAACAAGTTGACTGGACCAAACTTCCTTGACTCGCTCAGGAACTTAAGAATATTTCTCAAGTCTGAGAATCTTGGTTATATCTTAGAAGAACCACTTCTCAATCCCCCTGTTGCGGATACTTTTGATGATGATTGGAGGGCATATAGGAAGTATCTTGATGATAGCGAGATGGCTAGTTGTATTATGCTAGCCGCTATGGCACCAGAGCTACAAAAGCAGTATGAGGCTATGGATGCTTATACCATAGTCTATAATCTTAAGGAGCTCTTTAATGAGAAAGCAAAGTCCGAAAGGTTCGAGACTTCAGGATTCCTCTTCCACTCCAAGATGAAAGTTTTGAGACTTCACGATTCCTCTTCCACTCCAAGATGGTTGAGGGGACATCTCTAGTGCAATACATATTAAAGATGAATGTCTACATCGAGCGATTGGCCCTATCTACTTCAAGTATTTATGTTATTGATATTCGTACTGTTTCTGATAACAAAATTTAGGTGTTAGATTCCGGTTATGGCTCATACATTTATGCTGACATGAAGGGCCTCAGGAATAGTAGACAACTCAATAAGGGATAGTTAAACCTGCGAGTGGGCAATAGAGCAAGAGTTGCTGCATTAGCTGTAGGCACATATGTATTAACACTCCCGAGTGGGCTTGCACTAGAATTGGACAATTGATTTTAGGTACCTGCTTTAACTAAAAATGTAATGTTTGTTTGTAGTCTTAATAAAGCTAGGTTCCATTTAAATTTCAATAAAAATGGTTGTTCAATTTATTTGAATGGAATGTTATATGCTTTGGGTACATTGTGCAATGGTATATACATATTGGATATGTCTAATCTGGTTCTAAATATTAATAATAACAAAAGAACAAAAATGAGATAATGTGAAATCGTCTTACTTATGGCATTGTCATCTTGGCCATATAAGTGAGAGACGCATGTCTAAACTATGTAAGTGTATTAGTTTAGGATCATTTGATTATGATTCATATGATACATGCGAATCTTGCATATTAGGCAAGATGACTAGGCTACCCTTTAAGGGAAGGGTGAACAAACAAGTGGACTTTTAGACCTAATACATACTAAAGTATGTGGTTAGATGTCTATATATGCCAAAGGTGGTTTTGTATAATTCATTACCTTTATCGATAATTATTCTTGATATGGATATGTGTATCTTATGAGATACAAGTTTGAAGCCTTTGTTCAAAGAATTCAAAAATGAAGTTGCAAAATAACTTAGGAGAAGTATTAAATCACTTCGATCGGATTGAGGTGGTGAATACTTAAGCAAAGAGTTTTTGGATTATATTAAGGATAATGGAATATTGTCTCAGTAGACTCCCCTTTACACAACACAACATAATGGTGTGGATGAGAGGAGAAACCAAACCTTGTTAGACATGGTAAGGTCTATAGTGGGTTTAGTGAATTTACTAAAATCCTTTTTGGGGTATGCATTCAAAACTTCTGTTTATGTATTAAACGAGGTCCCATCTAGGTCATTTAATGTTACTCTATATGAGATATGGACTAATAATAAACCCTATCTTTCTCAAATGAAACTTTTGGGCTTATCTTGCTTTTGTGAAGCATATTTAGTCAAATAAGCTTAAAGCTAAATCTAACAAGTGTCTGTTTGTAGGATATTTTAAGAAAGCTATAGGATATCAGTTCTACTATGTTTTGAAACAAAAAGTGTCTGTTTCAAAACGTGCTATCTTTTTAGAGAAAGAGTTTCTTCTAAGAGAAGACAATGGGAGCAAAATTGAACTTGTGGAAGTTTAAGATGCTTAAACAAATGCAGATCAACTGCCTAGACCTGAGACAATTGTTCATGAAGATGAAACAATAGTTCAACCTTCTGATATGTGAGAAGTTCGTCGGTCAGGTAGGATACGTCATGTTCCCTAGAGATATAGATTTCTTAAAGTAAACTTAACGATGTATTACTCATAGAAGATGATGAGCCTACTACCTATGAGGAATTATGAAGAGTTTAGAATTTAATAAATGGATTCAAGCTATGAAATTCGAAATAGATTCCATGTATGAAAACCAAGTATGGACTTTGGTTAAGCCACCTGAAGGGATAGAACCCATAGGGTGCAAATGAGTTTTCAAGAAGAAAACTGACATGAACCATAAAGCTAGGCTTGTAGTTAAAGGTTATCGTCAAAGGCAAAGTGTTGACTATGACAAAACATTTAGCCCAATAGCTATTCTTAAATCCATTAGGATACTCCTAGCCATTACTACTCATTATGATTATAAGATATGACAAATGGATGTGAAGATGACTTTTCTTAATGGAAAAGTAACTGAGGATGTGTATATGACATAACTTGATGGTTTCATATCCATGAATGGAGAAAAGGTATGCAAGCTTTAGAAATTCATTTATGGATTGAAGCAAGCATCCAAGAGTTGGAATATTCGATTTGATGTGACAATCAAAGAGTTTGGTTTCTCAAAAAATCTAGATGAGTCGTGTGTGTATAAGAAGGTTAGTGGGAGTGCAATCGTGTTCCTTGTATTGTATGTAAATGACATATTGCTAATAGGAAACGATGTCTCAACTTTTCAATTAGTAAAAATTTAGTTAGCTAAGAACTTCTCTATGAAAGACCTTGGAGAAGAAACTTATATTTTGGGGATAAGGATCTATAAAGATAGATCTAAGAGGTTACTTAGTCTTTCTCAGTCTACATATGTAGACAAGATGTTAAAGAGTTTTAGAATGGAGCAGTCCAAGAGAGGTTATCTTCCCATGGTACATGAGATTACAATCTCTAAATCTATGTGTCCAAAGACACAAGATAAGAGGACTCGCATGAGTTTGATTCCTTATGCTTCAACTATAAGATCAATCATGTATGCTATGTTATGTGCTAGACTTAATGTATCGTATGCTTTAAATGTTACGAGCAGATACTAGTTGGAACCTGATGAGGGTCATTAGGTGGTTGTCAAGAATATCCTTAAGTTCTTGAGAAGAACTAAAAATGTATTCTTGGTATATGAAGAAGGTGATCTTGTGGTAAGTAGGTATACTGATTCCAACTTACAATCTAATAGGGATGACTCCAGATCCCAGTCTAGATATGTATTCAAACTGAATGGTGGTGTAGTCAATTGGAAAAGTTTCAAATAAAAGATGACTGTTGATTCGACGACAGAGGTGAAGTACATTACAGCTTCAAAAGAGGCAAAAGAAGTAGTTTGGACCAAGAAGTTCATCATGGAACTTGATGTGGTTCTGAGCATCATTGATCCAGTGCATTTGTATTGTGACAACAACAGGGATATAGTACAGGCGAAGGAACCGAGGTCTCATCAGAAGTCCAAACATGTACTCAAGTGCTACCATTTAATTAAAGATATCATTAGTAGAAATGATGTCAAGATAGAAAGAGTTCCCACCAATCAGAATATAGCTGATATGTTGACTAAGCTTATTTCCTAAAAGAGTTTTGTGTCACATGTACATGCCTATGGTATTAGATTTCAAGGCGATTGGCTTTAGTGTAAGTGGGAGTTTATTAGAGAAATGCTCTAAAGGCAGTCAACTTTAGCACTTATTGTCAAATCATTATGATTAATAAAGGCATTTTTCATTATTTCGATGTTTATACATGTATAGATTTGATGTTGATCTTAAATTGATTTAATGAAGTTCTTGATACAAAACATAGCATGTAGGAAATCATGATGAGATCATGATATTGATATTCCTATCATGTGTAATTATGTTAGTATCTAAACTTTCTTTAGTTATAGGATTAATGAGATGGGATATCATTCATCTGGATAGACTAGCACATATTATACTCCTTGATTAAATCAAACAGTAGATCTCATAATCTGTAGACATGAGTTGTTTAGAGTTAACGCGTGAGTGCTTACTAAGAGTAGTAAGTACATTAGATTCACCTACTATGAGACAATCATATGGATATTCTATTTCAGTAGTCTCATCATAACAATGGTGTAAGTATCCTTTGACTTGAGTTGCTCAAGGATATCTCGGATACTGATCTTGTGCTTCGATTCCATTCATCGGTGCCTTTCAGGGGTTACTTATAGGATAGTGATTGGGTATAACTTGAGGTATTCAGAGGTAATTGAGTAGCCAATAAAGGATTCTCCACTCTTGATAGAAGGAGATGATACCTACGGCCTCTTGTCTGGGTTATTACTCGGGAGTCTTTGGCTAGAGTAGATATGTGTTATGAAGAGAGTCTTTAACGATGCATAGAGTAATGAGATCCTTAGGATAAGATCTAATAACACTTGGACTAGATGTGATGTAGTCAGTCTAGTTGGAGTTGACACTTTGACCATACTTTGAACTAAGTGGGGTATAGATGGTGAAAGGATGAATTACATGGCAACATTGCATATAGAAGGGTTCTTAGTCAAACCGTTGACTTTTAGATCAATTGGGGGTTATGACATATTGCTAGATACCGCTCTTCACTTACTTAAATTAAATGGTAATTAAAATGGCCAACATAACTGAGAACCTAATGGGTCACACATATAGGAGATCCAAAGGATGAATAAAATGGTCTTGAATGATGATTCAAGATATGAGAGAGTGTTTCAGGATTGTACCATGATGTGATCATAGTAGAAAATGTTGCATTGAATGGATTAGAAACAAGTGTTGTTGGCTTCCATTAATGCATGCTATTCATGGTCATTAACTTCCCATAACTTTCATTAATGCATGCTATTCATAGTCATTAACTTCTCATAACTTTCTTTAATGCATGCGATTCATGAACATTAACTTCCCATAAGTTTCTATTAGTGATGGGGGTTATGGAAGGCCAAATGGTACAGAGAATTGAGATGAATTTCGTGCATCTTGTGTAAGACACAAGAAAAGAAAAAGAAAGGTTCTTTTCCTTACACACACACTTTTTCTCTCTAACTCTCTCAAGAGTTCTTGTCTTTGCTAGCACAAAGAAAGAATTCTAGCCATCTCCTAGTGAGGTTTCATCCTTCTATCTTCGTATGGGCTTTCATTAGAGATGGTCTGCATTGATCTTTATGGTTTACGACAACCCAACGTAGAGAAGATTAAAGAATTAAGGAGATCGTCAGAAAGGTATATAAACATCGTACATTTCATTTTTTTGGTGTCTATATCTATATGCATGAGCAGATCTAGTTTTTGAGGTTCCGTTTTATTTCTGCTACATAGATTTGATATATGTTATGTATGAGATGCATGATCGGAACCTACCATTCTTAGGAGGAGTAAAGGAAGGAGAAGGTTGGGGGTTTTTAGAGGGCAAGGGAGGGAAATCATAAGAGAAGCACTACTTAAGGACTACTTCTTGGTAAGTCATTCTCCACAGAAGTAAGGTATATAATGGATAGGTGAAAAAGCTTAAAAGGTGGTTACTTCAAGTGGCATCCTTAGAAAGTCAAATCAAAGGAAATCTCCATAATGCACCTTAGAAAGAGAGTTGTGGGGGAAGAGAGGAACACTTAACATAAAGGGAGTAGTTGAGAACAGTCGTAAGAAATGAAGAATGAAGAAGAAGCTCTTAGGAAGGTAATCATCAGTAAAGGAGGTATAAAAAGGTGTGATGAAGTCAAGGTATTAGAGGTTGGAAAAGAAGGAAGTAGAGAGAGGAAGTTAAGAGCTCCATTCTCTTTCTATGAAGATATAAAGTTAGTCCTAGCTAGTTTATGGGTTCAACTAATATTATGGTTCTTAATTTTTTTAACAAAATTAAGATTTAAAAGGAAGTTAGGGCTTTTGAAAGGTCATTTTGATTAAATTTTTTATTCGATTCTTTCTCTCCACTCATAATTTTTTGTTGGGATGTAGATTCATACAAACAAATAAAAAAACACATAAAATAAGAAAGAAAATTTTTAGGTTGATTTTAGTATTTAGGCTTAGACATTATACGTATTTACATAAGAAGCCCAAAGTAATTTAGTTTGAAAGTCACTCTTTCAGATTGAGCTAATTCAAATCAATATTCAAGTGGATGTTTCCTATGTATGCATTCTAAAAGAAGATGTTTTAAATTGACAATAAAATAGGATAAGAAATAATTATAGATATAAAACATTTAATCTCACAAACGTTTAGGCTTGGAGCTCAATAGTTACCATCTTGATTATGTTTTATTAGTTCTTCAATGATTGGCTTGGCCTAAAATATAATATGTCTATTATTCCTATTACTACGCCCTCATAACCCTCCTGAGAAGAAAAAAACCCATCTAAATTTCAATTTAAATGGACTTATTAGGAAAATGTAAGGAAATTTGAAGTTAGGCCTCATGGCCTAAACCTTAATTTATGAAGATATTGCATCTTTATTCATAACAAATAAAAAGATAATCTCACAATTGCTAAAGAATTATTATGAAAAAATATAAATTACATGTAAAGGGGTTTGAACAACACAATTAAGAACAAACCCCTAGAGTACGCTCCCCATGTTCCCTTTTCCCCAACAACCCTTTACTACAGTTAACCAACCACCAACCAACCATTCTTTCCACTTTTAGTAACTTACTAGATGCTGTACTAGTAAACAAACCACCCTAATAGTTAACTCCACTTTAAAACAACAAACTAACTTACCTCACCCAATTGATTTTCCTCTTATTTTTGGTTCCAAAATAAGAAAGATCCAAGAGCCAGTAGTGGGGAGAGTCACTTAGAGCTCCATTATTGGGGACACTAATAACCTTTGGAAACTCAAGTACAATGAGTTGAAGGATGGGGAACCTATGCCCGCAATTGAAGTGTTGTAGCAAGTAGCTAGGAAATGGAGCTCATGCTTAGTTAGGTTTCTCTTGGAGAAGAGACTTGCATTCCAAATGGTACAAAAATGGGCAAATACAATGTGGAAGAACATAGGACTCGTGAACATGGTGTTGAATGAGGATGAACTCTTTGTATTTAAAATTAATAGTGAAAAAAATGCCCATAGAATTATAAATATAGGGCCTTAGTATGTGCTAAGACATCCTATACTACTTAAAAATGGCATCTTGGACTCATATTAGACAAAAGTTTGCTTGAAACAAACCTATTATAGGTAAACTTTTATAGAGTACCACTTGAGTATTGGTTTTTAGAAGGGATGAGCCAAATTGCCAGCAAAATTAGGAAACCCTGGGGATGGATGAAAATATAGTAATCATGAAGAGGATAGGATTTGACAGAATTTGCATTAATTTGAACATTAATAGTAAACTTCCCAAGTCATTGAAAACCATGAAGTTAATGGATGATGGTAGACTTAAAGAAGACCAAATTTAGAGTAACCTACATATGGAAATCAAAGGATAAAGAGGTTAAGCAGGTCTGGAGAGCCAAAGAGAACATTGAAGGGAGTTATACAAATAAAGAAGGTAATAAAAAGGAGGAGGATGGTACTAAGAATAGGAGTAAGGAATCTGATAAGCTAAATAGTCAAGAGCAAGTAGAAATGGACAACATTAATCTAGTTAAAGAGAAGTACGTTATGGAAGACACTGGTCAAGTTTAAGAGGAAGTAGTTAATACTTAAATGCTGAAAAAAGGAGACACGTCAAAAACTAACCTAAAATCTATATTCAATTCTCCAGGAGCAGGCAAGGAGTCTAAGAGGAAAATTCAGGTTAAAAGAAGAAGTAATCCTTTTTACAATTTGGAATGTTAGAGGCCTTAATAGCCTTCATCAATAACTGGCAGTCAAGGAGTTTATACTTCTTAATAAGCCTAATTTTGTTGGTTTCTTGAAAACTAAAATATAGAAAAGTTAGATTGAGAAATTTTTGTGGTTTTTAAGGAGCGATTGAAAAGTGTTAACAAACTATGAAAAGCATGTGAATGGTAGAGTTATTGTAGGATACAACCCCTCAAAACTAAAACTAATCATTTGGACGTATCTTGACCAAGCTATCCATTATGAAATGCTAAACATTAGGTCTAGAAATCCAATCACATTATCAATAGTTTATGCTTTAAATTTTAAAATTTAAAGGCAACAACTATGGGAAGAGCTAACTAGGATTAAAAGAAATATAGTTAATCTTTGGTTACTAGCATGTGATTTCAATTGGATGCTTAACTCCAGTGAGCAGTGTTATGAATACCAGTTCATATCGGACCAAAATTGGTTCATTATTACCTATTTTGTAATTTTTAAAAAAATTTGGGGACTATTTTATATATTTAAAAAATTACCCAAAACGATACCCAGTATTAATCGGTATCGGTACAGTACCATACTAGAACTTAATCTGGTACCAAATTTGGTACAGTATTTGCAATATTGTTAGTGAGTCATTGAGAAGGAGAACATAGCCTTAACACAATTACAAATAACTCCAAAAACTAGTATAATAAACCATGTTAACAAACTTGAAATCAGTTGTTACATGGAGCAATACATAGATGGGGAATTGCTTTTTAATGAAGAAACTTGATAAGTGTATGGTGAATGCGAAATGACTACAATATTTTCATCTTAGCACAACTACTTATGGGGAACGAATCACCTCATATCATAATCTGATATTGATAGACTTGGCTAACCAAGAAGAAAAGAGAGAACACCTTAAGAGTGTTTAACCATTCGATGAAACACCCTAACTTTAGAGAAATATTAATAGAGGGAATGAAAAAAAGAAATAAGAGGTTCCTAAAGTTTTAGGTTCTGTTAGAGACTCAAGACAGTGAAGTCTAAGCTAAAAAGCTTTATATAGAATCCAATGACCCTAGGAAATTGGAGAAATATAATGTTTTAGAGGAACTATTAAAGTATCAGAAAAATCATGGCAAAACTAAGAAACCTGGAACTCAAGAAGGATGATACTACTCTAATAGGGAATTATAATAAGACTGTGGAAAACACCAACTCCTAACTGAGATAAAAATCTAAGATGTTTTGGTTGAGGGATGGAGAATGGTGCACAACCTACTACTTGAATTCCATTAAAGCAAGGAGGAACAGGAACTAGATCAAGCAACAGAGAGTTGAGGTTGGAAACATATTCTCAAATAAGGAAAACACGAGAAGAATTTCTTATGAGTATTTTAATAAATAGTTTGGCATAGGATTTAAAGTGCAAGAAGTACCAAATGTATTATTGAATGAGATCAAAAAAATTCAGACTAAGAAAAATAAGAGATCTTAAAAGAATCTAAAAGATAAGAAATAAAAGAGGCAGTGTTCTCTATTCACCCTAACAATTCCCTAGGACCCGATGGGTTCAATGGGTGATTCTTTCAACAAAATTAGGATATTCTTACGAAAACTATTGTTGGAGTAATCAATGAATGCTTTCAAAGAAGTAAAATCATGAAGGAGTGGAATAAAACATTCATAAGCCTTATTCCAAAGCAAAGAAATACCTATAGAATGGAGGAATTCAGGCCTATAGATGGTATAACATATTATACAAGGTCAAAATCCTGGCTAACAAAATGAAGTCTAGTTTGAGTAAAATCATTGATCCAACTCATAATGCATTTTTTAAAGGGAGATAAATAGGTAATAATATCCTCTTATTCTAGGAGCTACTCAAAGGTTACAACTCCAATCAATTAATGACAAGCTACACTATGAAAATTGACCTTAAAAAGGCATATGACTTAGTTAGTAGGAGATTCATTTCAAAGGTGCTTGAAGCCATAAGCTATCTAATAAAATTCAAAGAATAAATTAAAGAATGCTTTTCCATTTCTTCGTTTACGATATTGATAAATGGTGAACTAATCAACCCGATAAGGGTAAGGCAAGGTCTAAGATAAGGAGATCCACTCTCCCCTTACCTATTTATACTATGCATGGAAGTCTTATCAACTTCTTTATCAAGGAATATAGCTAATAGCACAAAATTCAAGCACCATTATAAATTTAAGGGTACAAAAATATCACACGTTACCTTTACGAATGACATACTATTATTTTAAACATCTGAAAAAGACTCAATCAACCTAATAATGGAAATAATGGAGGATTTTAATGCAATGTCAGGCCTGAGATGTAACCCAATCAGAAGTTGCTTTTATCGTTCAGCCAATGTAAGTCAAAAAGTTGTCTCATTAGTAATGAAGATGGGGTTAAAGCAAGCTAGGCTACCTATCAAATACTTAGGAATTCTAATTTCCCAGAAGAGAATTAGTGCCTTAAAATGCAACCCATTGATGTCTTTTAATAGAAGAATTAACCATTGGTGTAACAAGTTCCTCAGTTATGGATGAAGACTCTAACTAGCTTCTTATATGCTAAGTAACTTAGCTACATACTAGATCAATCACCTAGCCCTTCCAAAGAGAATATTAAAGGAGATTGATAGGAAGATAAGGAGTTTCTTTGGGAAATTTCTAATAACCAACACTATAAATTCAAGGTAAACTGGAGCAAAGTCTGTCAACAAAAGAATTAGGGGGCTTAGATATCTCTTCATAAAAAAGCAATCCTCACAAGGT